>CAUYLG010018732.1:0-20003 GCA_963573385.1 Cacajao melanocephalus
GTTTGGACTTTACCCTATGAGCAGTGGGAAGGCGTTGAGGGTTTTCAGCCAGGTCGTGAAATGTCAGGTTTGTTTGTATTTATTTTATTTATTTATTTATTTTGAGACAGAGTCTCACTCTGTCACCCAGGCTGAAGTGCAGTGGTGTGACCTCAGCTCACTGCCACCTCCATCTCCCAGATTCAGGTGATTCTCGTGCCTTAGCCTCCTGAATAGCTGGGATTACAGGTGTGCACCACCATACCCAGCTAATTTTTGTTTTTTTAGTAGAGACAGGCTTTCACCATGTTGGCCAGGGTGGTCTCGAGCTCCTGACCTCAGGTGATCTGCCTGCTCCCAGCCCACAGTTAGGTTTTGCTTTAGAAAGATCATGCTGGTGGCTTATTAGAGAGGGTATAGATGAGAAATCTTAGTAATTAGTTTTAAAAAGTGCCTCCACCTTAGCCGGGTGTGGTGGCAACGCCTATAATCCCAGCTACTTGGGAGGTTGAGGTAAAAGAATCCCTTGAACCCAGGAGGCGGAGGTTGCAGTGAGCCTTGACTGTGCCGTTGCACTCTAGCCTGGGTGACACAGCAAGACTCTGTTTCAAAAAAAAAACAAAAAAGTGCCTCAACCTTCTCCATTGATGCTTAAAAATCTTTTGTTACTTATCCCAGCCTTACTTCCTTAGTTCTCATCATAGAAGGAGGTCCTTATTACTTTCTATGGCAAACTGTTTATACACTTTAAGATCCACTCTAAGCTACTGTGAGAGAGACCCAAGATACAGTATTAATTTTAATGAGATAGTCCAGAGATGAGTGGTTTGGGATGTTGGGATGACTGCCATTTCCAATTCCCTAATTCCCAGAGCAATCAGCATTTTCCATCTCTGGCCAAGGCAGCTCCTTAGGTGCTTGTTATATCCCAGTGCTTGTCCAGTAATGTTAAAGGCAGGGCCCAGAAGTGGCGTGATATTTTATTGTTGGTAAGTTTCCACTTACATCTTAATGTTCTCTACGCAGTCATTTAGCCAACCTAGCTAGAAGGGAGGCCAGGAATTGTCATCTCTGGCTATGTAGTCATGGGCTCAACTAAAACTCTGTTACTCTGGAGGACATCCACCCAGATGTCTCAGTGAACCTTTCTTCCCAAACATAGAATGTGCCTCTTCTCTGAGGAGGTAGCTCCAAAGACCTATCTAGTCACTGTGTTTGGCTCCAAGTCCAGCATGTCTAGGTGGTACATGGTTCTCTCCATCAGGCCCTGGTGTGGCTCTTGTGGTCCACTGACCATAAACTAAAAGGCAAGTCGTATGTTTTCCCTGCTCTCCCAGCCTAACCCGGTAGACAATGGTGAGATAAGAAAAGGATCATCACAATGAGAGTTAACAAATTCTCATTAGGAAAAGGGAAAAATGAGAAACATGTAGAAGTCATTGCTTTCAAGTAATGATCAAATAATTATTGCCTCACACAATTTCAAAGCCTCCCTGTTCTAACCGGGGAGTGGTAGTGATTCTGCTTTCTTGGAGGAACTCCCTCACCTTGTTTCCCTGACTCCTGGCTTTGTTCTCCAGGTAGTTCTTTCTTTTGGGCCACATCCAAAATAGGAGTTAGAGAGTATATCATCTTTGAGAATTCTACACATTTTGTAGTCCTCTTCCTGCCAGCATAGGTTTGTAGGCCTAGAGGTTAGGGGTTAAATAATCACAGCCTTTTATGATTTTGGCTTTATACTTTCTCTAAAAATACGTTAGACTTATAATCTGTGTGTTTCTAGGCAGTTCCTGGGAAAATGTCCCTGGAAAGCATGTGCATGCCGTCCTTTTAGAGGCAAGACTGGGAAATAGGGCCAGAATTTAGTCACAGCCATATCTAGCTTTCAGGGAGGCTACAATATGTAATCCAATTAGTTTCAATTCAGTTCCTCTCCTCTACCCCAACTTTTACAGTGTTAGTTCGGGCCTTCATTACTTCTCATTTCCTAACTGTTCTTCCTGCTTTTAGTTGCTCCCACCTTAAGTCTGTATTTCACATCCCTGTGATGATACTTTCTTGCCTAAAATCCACTGCTTTTAGAATAAAGCAAACTCATACTGCACCATTTTGTACATTCCTGACCTTTTTGTTCTTATCTCTGTAAGACTCTGCAATTCTCTCATCTGTGTTATTTCGAGCTTTGGTACTTTCTTTTTCATGCTTTTGTTATCTTCTAGGAATGCTGTTCTCTTCCTAAGCCTCCTTGTAAACTTTTGCTCACTCTACAGGCCCCAAACAAAATACTTTATTAATTTGTACTTTAATGCCTCTAAAAGGGCAATTCTGATTATGTTCCTTCCTTCAACAGATACTCTCTGCCCTCAGGGTAAAATTTCTTAATGGGACTTGGAAGATTCTTCAAGATCTACCACTTTTTCCTTCTCTGGCCTCATCTTTCATTATTTTAGTCCTCAGTTTTGCTTTCCAGCCATACTTAGCCATTTGCAGTTCAATGGTAGGTTCTTTCTCTCTTCCTAGCCTTTACAGTAGCTGTTACTTTTTACTGGAATATATTTATCTACCTAATTTTTTTAAAAAAATCTCACACTGTGCTCCTGATGTTTCCTTTTCCAGAAACCCCTGAACACTAACACTGGGTCAGGCACCCCAATCCGACACTCTTTTTATGTGTCTACATAGCATGTAGTTTGTTCATATTGCAACACTTATCACATTGTATTATTATTATTTTTTTTATTTTTTTTTTATTTTCAGACAGAGACTTGCTCTGTTGCCCAGGCTAGAGTGCAGTGGCACGATCTCAGCTCACCGCAACCTCCACCTCCCTGATTCAAGTGATTCTCCTGCCTCAGCCTCCCAAGTAGCTGGGATGACAGGCACACACCACCATACCTGGCTAATTTTTGTATTTTTAGTAGAGATGGGGTTTCACTATGTTGGCCAGGCTGGTCTCGAACTCCTGACCTCAGGTGATCCACCCGCCTTGGTCTTCCCAAAGTGCTGGGATACAGGTGTGAGCCACCATGCCTGGCCTCTCTCTGTATTATAATTGAAATGACTCTTTGTCTCTGTCTCCTGACTGTAGGCTTCTTGATGGCAGGGATCATACCTTGTTACCTTTTGTGGCGTGTGTACTGAGTGACTCACAAGTCTGGTTTATGAGAAACAAATTTTATGGGGAAACTGATGACTTTCATTTGGGCATGTCATGTTTAAGCTGTCTGTGGTATGTCCAGTTGGATATATCCAGTGGACAGTAGTGTAGGTAGTCCTGGAGCTCAGGATTTAAAGGTCAGATCGAGATTTGGGGATTACTAGCATAATTGTGGTAGCTGAAAGCAAACAACAAAACGTAAGAGTGGATGCTGCCCTCCAGGGAGTAAGTGTGAAAAAAGCAGGAGGCTAAGGAAGCTAGAAAACATTACTGTAGAGGGAAGGAGACTATGATATAAACCAGGTATATTAGCCTACAAAATACCAGAGACTAAGCGGCTTAAACAACAGATACTTTGTTTCTCACAGTTCTGGAGACTGGGTGAGGTGCCAGCTGATTCAGTTCCTGATGAGGGCCTTCTTTCTGGCTGGCAGATGGCCACCTTCTTGCTGTGTCCACAGGTGGTAGAAAGAAAGTGATCTCTTTCTTCCTCTTTTTTAAAGCCACTGATCCCATCATGAAGGCCCCACCCTCATGACCTCATCTAACTCCCAAAGGCCTTGTCTCCAAATATAGTCACACTGTAACATACAAATTTTGAAAGAACACAGTTCGGTCTATAGCACCAGGCAAGCCTGATATCAAGAAATCTAGTGAAGAGAAAACACTTTCCAAAAGGAAGTGGTCAACACTGTCATATGTTTCAGAGTGAGGCACTGGATATGGCAATGTGGAAGTCATTGGTGGAAATGGTGCAAATAGTTTTAGAATATTAGAGGAAAAGATTTTGCCTGAGTTCCTATATCCTTGTAATTCTTGTCAGGCCTCTATGTCAACATTAATATAATTCAATAGGTACCCCTGTCTATCTATCCACTTGCCCAAGGTACAAATTTGGGAGGCAAAATTGAGTTAACCTATCTCATGCCAGTCACCAAGTTCTGTAAATGCTACCTCCTATCTCTCTTCTCTGTTCCTTTTTCTTTATTACCCATTCTACTTTAGTTTATTTCCCTCCTCATTTCTTACCCAGTAGGTATACTGCAGTAGTCTCCTGTCTAGTCCTCCTCTGAGTCAGTGTTCCACACTCTAGCCAATTGTGTCCTTTTTAAACTTCAAATCTGTTCACAGCCTCCCTAGGCTAAAACATTTAGATACTTGTTCATTATTCTTAGGATAATGCACAGTGTGGTTTATAAAGTCTTGTATAACCTGATTTTTGCTTACTTCTCCAGCCTTGTCTGTCCAAATAATTTACTTTTTCTTCACATTCCGTAGTCTAGTCATGTGAACCAATTTTACTTTCCTAAATCTGTTTCGTGCTCTTTTATCTCTAGGCCTTTATGCTTGCTGCTCCTCTCTGGAAAAAGTCTTTGCTTACTTTTTTTTTTGTTTTGAAACAGGTTCTCACTTTGTTACCCAGGCTGGAGTGCAGTGGCACAATCTCGGCTTACTACAGCCTTAACCTCCTGGGTTCAAATGATCCTCCTGCCTCAGCCTCCCAAGTAGCTGGGTCTATAGGCGTGTGCCACCATGCCTGGCTAATATTTGTATTTTTGTAGAGACAGGGTTTTGCCATGTTGCCCAGGCTGGTCTTAAACTCCTGAGCTCAAGCGATCTGCCTGCCTCAGCCTCCCAAACTGCTAGGATTACAGGTAAAAGCCACCACGCTCAGCCTTTCGCTCACTCTTTACCTTGCCATCTGTTACTTATTTTCAGGTCTTAAATCAGACGTCACTTGTTCCAGGAAATCTATCTGGTTACCCTTTGGCAAATCTTCATTTTGTGCCTCATCTATTAATATGTCCCCAGAGTACCTTGTACTGCTTTTAATTTTCCTGCCATACTGTTTGCCATGCTGCACTGTAATTCCTTGCACTAAGAACCCTGTGAAGACTGGGACTTAGTGGTTTTGCTTTTTTGTATCCTGAGCATCCAGCACAGTAACTAACTCAAAGTGGATACTCAAATGTTGAGAATTCGGTAGAAAAGATGTTTGCTTTAAGAACTTAGGAAAAAGCAAAGAAAACCATATGGCCTATTGGGGGTTAATCTTAATTACATGCTCCTCCTAAGATGTCATCTCTTGTTCATGCCTTAAGAGTCAAATTATGCTTTTGCAGCTATTGTTCTAATGGGTAATACACATACTGTTGTGCTATGTAGCCAGAAGAGAGATCTTCTTTTTATTTCTTATTTACTTCTATCAGTTTGACTTGAAATAAACAGGTATATTGGGAAGGAGAAGAGGGAGAATAGACTGTACCCATAAATAATACAGCAACATTGGCAGTACTGAACTTGCTTATACATAGATAGAAGATAGAAGTAAAAGTGATGTTGCTTATAACCACAGTAAGTTTTATATCTTTTATTCTACAGTTATTTGTTTCATTACATCTGCCAAGACAGGATTGTATATCCTTGTATCACTGATGATGTAAGTAACTTGAAGACATATTGCTCTTTAACTATGTGTACTGTTAATATAGTCAGTTCTTAATTATCTATACCAGGGGTCCCCAACCCCCAGGCTGCAGACCGGTACAGGACTGTAGCCTGTTAGGAACCAGGCCACACAGCAGGAGGTAAGCGGCCTGTGAGCAAGCATTACCACCTGAGCTCTACCTCCTGTCAAATCAGCAACAGCATTAGGTTCTCATGAGAGTGCGAACCCTGTTGTGAACTGTGCGTCCAAGGGATCTAGGTTGCACACTCTTTATGAGAATCTAACTGATGCCTGATGATCTGAGGTGGAACAGTTTAATCCTAAAACCATTCCCCCTCCCCTGGTCCATGGAAAAATTGTCTTCTACAAAACCGGTCCCTGGTGCCGAAAAGGTTGGGGACTGCTGATCTGTACCTATAGTGGGTAAAGGTGATGCAAACCTTACATAGCTGGAATTAATTTTATCTTTTGCATTTGTCATATAGAGCAGCAAATGATAAGAAAACTTGTTACTGGGGTATGTGCAAATCAGCTCAATTTTGGTAAAGTTTTAGCTTCTTCCAACTTCTACATTTATCCTATTGCATAGTGAGAATTGGTGTTCATAATTACAGTTATTTGATATCAAAACCTCTCAAAAATTGTTTACCTGGAATGTTTAATTGGACAATGTCATTACTCCTATCAATAGTTAATGATTTCTTTAATGTATGTGAACTTTGGAAAAACAAAATTACAATACATTATGATCAGCTATATAAACCTGTAGTTTACATTGGTTAGGTTTGACTGTCGGCTCTCAGCCCAAAATTCTCAATAACTTAATGATGTCATTAAGGTCCTTTCTCTTCTCTACTTTCCTCAATGTCTCCTTCTTCCCAGACAGGTTGCCATTATGGTTGCATAGAGCTACATACTTATTTATTCATGTCCAAAGAAGAGGGACTGTATCTTCTTGAATCTCTTATTGTAGGAATGAGGAAGCTTTTCCCAGCTGCATGCCCTCCCCTCCCCCTGCTTTCAAAGTGAACTTCCTTTCATGTCTTATTGGCTGCATGCTCATTTCTAAACTGCCTACTGACAAGAGACATGGAATGGGCATGGTTGCCATACATCAGGGTTCCTAATCTTTACTGTATCACAGACTCATCACTTGTGGGACACTCCCAGAATGTTTTTGTTTTGTTTTGTTTTGTATTTAATTTTCCTTTTCCAGAATGTTCTTAAATGTCTAAAACACACATGATTCTAACAAAACCAATTATATCGAAATATGTATAGTATTCAAAATATTTTTAAAACTTGATGTAGTAATGTATATGTTTCTTTATGAACTCAATAAGATCTAGTCATGGGTCCAGTAACTAATAATTGATGTGATGGGTGTAAACAATATTTCGAGATATCTATAACTGTGATGGTATATGAAAAAATATTTCTGTTGGTGACAGTTACAGGTACTATTTAATGCTATTCTAGTTATGAATATACTACCTATATTCATAATTGAAATATAAGTTAATGATTGATAAAAATAATAATGTGATTTTTTTTTCTATCCAAATACAAAGGCCCCTTGAATTTGGACCATTGACCCCAATTTAAGAACCCTTGGCTTAGACTAAGCGTCTTGGATGAAAGGGAAATAAATGTCAACCAGAGATCATCACAATGATTTTTATCTTTGGCTTCACAGAATTTTCTAAAAATAGGAAAAAAATGCAGCTATATGTGAAATTACTGATGTGAAAGAGCTTGGAGTAGATGAAAAATATTATGCGGGCATGGTGGTGCATGCCTGTGGTCTCAGCTGGTCGGGGGCTGAGGCGGGAGAGTCGCCTGGATCCGGGAGACAGAGGTTGCGGTGGGCCGAGATCTGCACTGCAGTCCAGCCTGGGCAACGGGATCGAAACTCCATCTCAAAGGAAAAAAAAAAAAAAGAAAAGAACTGAAGTATGATTTTAAAAGTTCGAAGGACTTAAGCTTAGTGGCACAAACACTCTGTAGTAAAATAAAGCCTCATCTTTTTATCAAAAAAAAAAAATGAAATCTGGGATAGATTTGAGCCTCATATTTCTCGAGTTATAATTAGTGTACACATACATAAATAAACATATAGACATTCATTTTTTTTCCTCTCAGGTATTCTTCTAGAGAACACACATACTTTTTGACTGGCTGGGATTTGACATGAGTATGTTACTTGATCTTTTCAAATGTACCACCACTATTGAAAAACTTCAATTGGAAGTTAATGTCAGTAGTATTATCTGTATGTGTGAAAGACTGTTTGATTATCATGGGTTTTTTAAACATACTCTTGTGCTGGGCCTTCTAATAGATCCTATGAAATATATGGAGGAAGTAAAACCCGATTTCTGACGTTAAGAAGTTGATAACCTAGGTATCATTATCTTCCTTTGTCAGTGACCTGATACATCTGTATTCACTCTCAGCTCTTTCATTTACTAGTTGTTGGACCTTTGGACAAGTTAGTTGCTTTTTCAGAGCCATTCTTTACTTATCTTTAATATAGGATCAATGCTAGTTCCTCCTCATAGAATCATTACTCAGTAAATGTTATCTGTTTTTATTGTTGTTCTTAATCACTTACATCATCTTTGTTTATTTTCTGAAGGTCAGTTCCTCCTTGATCTCTTTCCAGGATTTTGAACGTTCCAGAGCCTTTAATTTTCTGAATGAGATAAAGAAGAGATTCCAGACTACTTACCGTTCAAGAGCACAGACAGCACTTCCATATGCCATGAATAGTGAGTTCTCAAGTGTCTTGGCTGCACAGCTGGTAAGATCTTTCTCAGGATAAGGTATTTTGATTCATATCTTATTACTTGCAAACACTATGAATCTAGGGGCCCCTGACCTGCAGTATAGTTTTCTGGTTATGTTACTGTAAGTCAACATAATAAAAATTCTCTGATTAAAAAAAAAATGTAAAGGGGCTTTTTTAAGGTAGAAAACAGTGATATTCCCTGTATTCTCTATTAACAGTGGTCAGAGTATCTCATATTAATAGTGGTCAGAGTATCTCATGATTGGAAGAGCATTAAAGATCATCTAGCTCAACTAGCCATCTAATGCTTAAATGTGTTCAACATGCCAAATGATCTTTTAACCTATCTACCCTTCCATGAGGCAGATTTAATTTTCCAACAACCCAAATTAATAATTGGAAACTCTCTTCACCTGTATGAATTCCTAATTTTCAGGTCAGTGAGGTTTTACATGTGTATATACCTGTGAAATACCACTGTACTCAAGACAGCATTTTCATCACCCTAAAAATTCCCTCAAAAACCCTTACCAGTTGGTCCCCTCCCCAACACTCTGCCCCAGGCAACTACCGATCTGTTTTCTTTCACTATAAATTAGTTTTGTTTTTTGTAGAACCTTCTGTAAATAGAATCATACAGTATATACTTTAGTGTGTCTTGTTTCACTCAGTGTAAGCCTTTTGATATTCTTCCAGGTTGTATAAATCAGTAGTTTGTTTCCCATTTTGCTGAGTAGTATTATATGCATATACCACAATTTGTTTATCCGTTCACTTGTTGCTGGATATTTGGGTTGCTTCCAGTTTTCAGCTGTCATAAATAAAGCTGCTATGAACCTCCATGTACAAGTCTTTGTGTGGACATATGTTCTTATCTCTCTTTGATAAATTCCTAGCAATGGAATTGCTAGGTCATATGGTAGGTAATGTGTAATTTTTTTAAAAATCACATTTTTTTTCCCCAAAGTGATTGTACCATTTTATATTCTCACCAGTAGTTTCAGTGTCTCTGCATCCTTGCCAACACTTGTTGTGGTCTGTTTAAGTTTTTCCATTCCAGTTGATGCATAATGGTATCTCATTGTGGTTTTAATTTATATTTTCATGATGTCAGACACCTTTCAAAATGCTTTCCTTTTATCCATTAAACTATTTGAGCATAAAGACCTAAGCTCTAGCTATAATTTTGTTGTGAGTCAAAAAAAAAAGATGTATTTGAATACTTTCACTTCTCCTGTGTTTTTAATATTCTGAGTATTACATTTCTAAATTTTATACACACACACACACACACACTTCTGGCAATGAAGTTCCATTAAACTGATTACTTATAAACCTTTATTATTCAAGCAGTTGGTTTGTTTCATACTCCCCACAGAGAAATGTTCATCTCTATAAAACTATACAAAAATACCAGTGTTTAGTCAAAAATAAATAGGTTCAGCTAGAAATAAAACGTTCAAATTAACCAATTTCTCATTAGCTCCAGATCTGTGTGACCCTCTGAACGAATCTCTGCCTTTTTCTTCAGCTGTAAATTGAGATAATAATAGCATCGTTTCATAGAGTTTTGGGGTGGATTAAATAATATCCCGTTTGAAACACTTAACACAATGAAGTGACTGGAACATTGTGTATTAAGCACCCTGTAATTGTTAGCTATGGATAATAATTTCAAAATATGTATTTTCAGTGTCTTTCTTAGATTCTAGATCCTCTGATAAGCCAATAAAAATAGTTTATATGCTGTGATCCTAGCAGATACAAGAACAGATGCTAAGAAGCTGCGCCAGCCCCTATCTCATCATACTCAAAAAGTGGGGAGCAATTTTGCAGCATTCTTTCCCCTACTGCCTCAACTATAGTCTTCTTTTTCTCCTTTCTTCCTTGTCTGAGCACAGATTATATATCCCCCCCATGACCTCTGCCCTACAAGTCACATGTATATTTGATATAATATTTAGTTTTAATTTATTTAAAATAAGGTAATTTTTTAGACTACATACTTATAGTTTATATGGAAGCATTTTTTATGCTGCCCATATTTTTTCTAGGTATTATAACATTTTTCCAGTGAAGTGATATATATCTTTTATATCAATAGAGACATAATTTTATAGCATTCCTCGGTGTAAATTGTCATTACCCTTATTTTTCTTTTCCTATTGTAAATAATGTCTGGATACCATAAGTTAAAATCTATTTTCTTATAGAAGCGTCACTCCGAGAATAAGGGCCTAGACAAAGTGGTGGAGACTCAAGCCCAAGTGGATGAACTGAAAGGAATTATGGTGAGAAACATAGGTATGTTTCATGGCATAATTTCATGCATGTGGGCAAAAATGATAACAGATTACTTGACTGAGGTCAAATTATTCTAGAGAAGCCGAAATAGCACTTCCTTATTCTTACTTACCATTGGAAGTTAATTGTCAGCTGAGACTGTCAGCTGTCTGCTTGTGCAAATGGTTTCTTCTTAGTATTTGCAACTGTTCTTCATTCTAAATTTATTATTTGCTTAGCAAATAATTTCTAAGAACGTTACGATAGTTCAGGAGTTTAGGATAATTTGGTCAGTTTTGGCTGGAGATCCCCAGATAGCTGATACTATCATTAGACAGTTAAAATATAACTTTTTGACCTTCTTAGAAAGTTTGTGGTTCTTGATTAAAAGAAATAATTGGACCAAAAAACTGACTGTTGTATACTTCCAAAAAAAATAAACTATGTTATAATTTCCATCTAATGGCCCAGATTCATTTTATCAGGAACCTGTTTAACACATTAAAATAATCCAGAAAAATGCTTCAAGTGTATTTTCAATTGGTTTATGCAGTGGTATTTAGATTTAGGATTCTGCTAGTTTTTAAAATTTTATTTTCTATTTAATGTATTTATTTTAAAAATATATGTAGAGAGAGATGGGATTTCAGTTTGTTGCCTAGGCTGGTCTTGAACTTCTGGCCTCAAGCCATCCTCTTCCTGCCTTGGCCTCCCAAAGTGTAGGGATTATAGACGTGAGCCACCACACCCACCCAATGCTAGTTTTCAAAAAGCCCTGGTTCTCACAGTGTGATCCCTGGACTAGCAACATCAGTATCACCTGTGAACCTCTTAGAAATGCAAATTTTCAGCCTACTCCAGACTTGCTGAGTCAGAAACTAAGGGTGGGACCCAACAATCTATTTTCACAAGCTCTCCAGAGGATTCCAGTGCATACTCAAGTTTGAAAATAACTCTTAAATATATCTGCTAAGGGCAAAACTTTTACAAAATTGAATGAAAATGATTACATAATTGCTTTATAAAATATTTAATTGAGACATTGTTAAATTTCACAAACGTCAATGTACGATCTTGAATTTACTATTTTAAGTACTTTTACATTTATTCCTAAAACAGTTAACAAATCATGAAAAGACCTCTTAAAATACTTACTCTTGATCTCACCATCCTAAAGATTATTTTCCGTTTTCTTTCCTTTAAATTTTTATACACATGTATACATACATAGTTATAGTCATAGTTTATATTCAGTTTTGTAGAGGCAATCTAGTACAGCGATCAAGATTTGGACTTCTCTGTGCCTGAATTCGAGTCTCAATTTCCTTTCCCACCTGTTTTTAGCCCTTAAGCATCCTCTAACCCAAGTTTTATTTTCTAGTCTGCAATAAGGAGATGATAACAGAACTGAAGGTTACCAGTATAAAAGAGGTAATATATATGAAGACTTTGTACATACTACAGAGTTCCTGGCACATAGGAAGAGCCAAATAATTGTTAGCTAATATTAGTCCACCTTATACAATATTTCACTGAGTTAATGTATCACAAGTTACCTAACCATGCCTGAATTTTGGACGCATAAGTTCTGTAGTGCAGTGTTACTCAGAGTGCTGTTTTGCAACTAGATAAGGAGCTTGCTGAAGAATGTCAATCAGTGTTGTGCTTCCTTCATTGAGACCCTCTTGCTGTGAGAATAATGTCAATTGGACTGAACAGTATGCTTGTAGACTTAGTCAGTCAGTTGCAAACACTCTTAAGTAGGACTGATTTAGAAGTTTGTGCTACAGTAACAATATTGTTATGTGTTTGTGCCTATTATGTTTTCCTCATTTTCTTGAGATTAATTATTAGAAATGGGATTAATAATCAAAATGTGGAAACATTTTTGTGGTTCTTGATATGTGTGTCTTGGCTATTTAAAGTTATTTCCTTTGATTGATTTTAGTTTTAATTATATATCTACATAGACTAGAGAATCTGTTGAAATAACTACTATTTCTTTTTACTCTTTTGTCACCAAATGTATTTATTTTGCCCAAAAGTGGAGACAGACAATTACAACAATATTATTTATTGCAGATGCATAAAGTTTCTAGAAAAATCAACATTTTTAATCAACTCCTTTTAAATGTCTTATTTATTTTTAGAGTTACAGAAACAGCAAATTTAAAATGTGACAGGAACATTCTCAACTTTTTCATTTTTTTAACAGCTTAATTGAAATATAATTCATATATCCTACAATTTGCCCATTTAAAGTATACAGTCAATGGTTTTTACTATATTTATAGAAATGTATAACCATTGCTGCAATCAATTTTAGAACATTTTTATCATCCCTAAATGAAACCATGTACCCATTTGGAGTTGCATCTCATTTCTCCTCAACTCTCAGACCTATGCAACAATTAATTCCCTTTTCATCTTTATAGATTTGCCTTTTCTGGACATTTCATAAATGGGATCATGTAATATGTGGCCTTTTGTGTCTTCTTTCACTTAGCATGATGATTTTGAGGTTCATTCACGTCATACCATCAATCAATACTTAATTCTTTTTTGTGACTAATAATTCCATTGCATTAAAGCATTTTATGTATCTATTCATTAGTTCATGGTCTGGTTATTATAAATAATGCTGGTATGAACATTGTGGGCAAGTTTTCATGTGAGCATATATATGTTTTTGGTTCTCTTGGATACATACCTAGGAATAGAATTGCCGGATCACATGGCAACTCTATGTTTAACATTTTGAGGAAGGGCCAAACTTTCTTAAAGTGACTGTACCATTATACATTCCTAATAGCAACGTATGAGGATTCTGATTTATCCACATCCTTGCCAAAATGTATCTTTTTTTTTATTATAGCTCTCTAGTGTGTGTGAAATGGTATTTTATTGTGATTTTGATTTGCATTTCCCTGATGACTGATGATGTTGAGCATTCTTTCACAAGCTTATAGGCCATTTATATATTTTCTTTACCTTTGGAGAAATGTCTGTTTAAAAATACTTTGTTGTTTTTAAGTGGGTTATTTGTCTTCTTATGGTGAGCTATAAGAGTGCTTTACATATTCTAGATACTAGACCCTTATCAGATACATGATTTTCAAATATTTTGCTCTTTTCTCTGGGTTGTCTTTTCATTTTCTTGATAATGTTCTTTGAAGCACAACAGTTTTTAATTTTTATGACGTTCAATTTGTTTTTTTCTTTAGTTGTTTTGCTTTGGATATCATTTCTAAGAAACCATCGCCTAAGCCAAGATCGTGAAGA
This sequence comes from Cacajao melanocephalus, assembly GCA_963573385.1. Classification (NCBI taxonomy): domain Eukaryota; kingdom Metazoa; phylum Chordata; class Mammalia; order Primates; family Pitheciidae; genus Cacajao; species Cacajao melanocephalus. The sequence goes on from CAUYLG010018732.1 coordinate 13,942, forward strand.
TTTACTCCTGTATTTTCTTCTAAGACTGGTTTTAGCTCTTACATTTCTATGGTCTATTTTGAGTTAACATTTATGTGTCATGATTATTATAGCTTTGTAGTAGGTTTTAAAATCAGGAAATATTAGTCTTCCGACTTTATTCTTTTTCAAAATTGCTTTGACTATTCTGGGTGCCTTTCATTTTCGTGAACTTTAGGGTGAGTTTGTCAATTTCTGCAAAAAAGCTATCTGGGATTTTGATAGGGATTTTGTTAAATCTGTAGATCAATTAGGGGAGCCATTTTAACAATATTAAACTTCTGATCCCTGAACATGGACTTTCTTTCTATTCATTTCGGTTTTCTTTAATTTTTTCCAACAGTGTTTTGTAGTTTTCAGTGTGTAAGTCTTACATGACAAAGACTCTGTTTCACCAAATTTTAGACAAGCTCCTCTGAGCACTCTGTTAAGCTAGGTTTCATCCTTGGGCTCTGTTCTTGACCTGCCTAAGGAAGTCTTAGCAAAGAATCCTGCTAATACCCCGCCCTTAATATCTGATCAAGTTCCTCATCCCCTATATTTGATATATAAGTCTGGCCAGCTTTTACCAGCAATCCCATTAGGCCAATTTAGAGAGAATCCCCTTGCCTTGATGTCTCCTCTTAGTTATTTTCTATCCTCTGACCTCCTCACTCTATTCATTGGCCACAGGTCCCCACTGGTGTTGGTTGTATTAGGAGTTGAGCTCAATCTCTCTTCTCCATTGTGATAGCCTTGACCCCTATTGCAGTAATTTCAAAATCTGCCTTACCATTTTTTAACAAGTGTCAGAATAATTTTTCTTTAACAATATCTCTTCTAACATCCTTCTTGCCTTGTTCCTATTTTTTATGGTATTGTAAATGGAGTTTTTCTCTTTCATTTTGGGATTGTTCAGTACTAGTGTATAGAAATTTTATTGGTTTTTGTAAATTGGTCTTGTATCATTCAACCTTGTTATCTCATGTACTAGTTCTAATAGCTTTTTAATAGTTTCCTTAGGATTTGCTATATATAGGATCATGCTACTTGGAAATAGAGATAGTTTTAATTCTTCCTTTTCAATCTGGATGCTTTTCATTTCTTTTTATTGCTTAATTGCCCTAGCTAGAGCCTCCAGTGTAATGTTGAATAGAATTGGTAAGAATGGGCATCATTGTCTTATTTCTGCTCTTAGGGAGATCTTGAAGAGTCACAATTAGTATGAGGTTAGCTGTGGTTTTTTCATAGATGTCCTTTATCAGGTTGAGGAAGTTTCTTTTTCTCATTTGTTGAGTGGTTTTATCATTAAACAGTGTTGGATTTTGTCAGATTTTTTTTTACATCTATTGAAATGATAGTTTTTGTTCTTTATTAACATGATGTATTATCATAATTGATTTTCACATATTAAACCAACTTTGTGTTTCTGAAATCCTACTGCATCATGGTTTGTAGTCCTTTTTGCATATTGTTGGATTCATCCTGCTGTTATTCTGTTGAGGATTTATTAAATGTCTGTATTCATAAGAGGTGTTGGTCTGTCATTTTCTTGTGATGTCTTTGTTTGGTTTTGTTACCAGGGTAATGTTGGGCTCATAGAATGAGTTAAGAAGTGTTCCCCTTTTCTTCTATTTTGGAAACAGTTTATGAAAGTTTTGTATTAATTCTTCTTGAAATGTTTGGTGGAATTCACCTTTGAAGCCACCTGAGCTTGGGCTTTTCTTTGTGCGAAGTTTTTTTGTTTTTTTTTGAGATGGGGGTCTCACTGTCACCTAGGCTGGAGTGCAGTAACATGATTCTGTCTCATTCCTCTTTCATTCCTTTGGTGAGAGGGTCACCTGCAGCCTCTACTTCCTGGGCTCAGGTGGTCTTCCCACTTCAGCCTTCCGAGTAGCTGGGACTTCAGGCATGTGCCACCACGCCCAGCTAATTTTTGTTTTTTGTGTGTGTGTGGGTGTTGTGTGTGTGTGTGTGTGGGGGTGGTGTGTGTGGTGTGTGTGTGTGTGTGTGTGTGTGTGTGTGTGTGTAGAGACAAGGTCTTGCCATGTTGCCCAGGCTAGTCTCAAACTCCTGGGCTCAAGCAATCCACTTGCCTAGGCCTACCAAAGTGCTAGGATTACAGGTGTGAGCCACTGTGCCCAGCCTGAAGTTACTGATTCAGTCTCTGTAGTTGCTGTAGCTCTATTCAGACTTGTTATTTCTTCTTGAGTCTGTTTGGCAGTTTGTATCTTTCTAAGAATTTATGCAGTTCATCTAAGTTACCTAATTTATTTACATACTCCTGTATTCCCCTAAGATCCTTTTCATTTTGTAAGGTTGATGGTGGTGTCTGCTTTTTCATTCCTGATTTTAGTAATTTGAGTTTTCTCTCTGTTTTGCATGGTCATTCTGTATAAAGGTTTGTCAATATTATTGATCTTTCTAAAGAACCAACTTCTGGTTTCATAGATTTTTTTTTTCTCTATAGTTTTTCTGTTCTCTATTTAATTTTTTCACTTTAATATTTATTTCCTTCCTACTGCTAGCTTCGCATTTCATTTAGTTTACCCTTCTTTTTTTTTTTTTTTTTTAATATTTGTTAAATGTTACCTACATTTAACAAATCCTCGACAGAATACTAGCAGGATGAATCCAACAATATGCAAAAAGGACTATACAGCATGATGCAGTGGGATTTATTCCAGAAACACAAGGTTGGTTTAATATCTGAATAACCTAACTTAGTAACTTAACTTTAGATCCATAAGGTGGAAAGTTAAGTTAGTAAACTAGGTTATTAATTTGAGATCATTTGTCTTAACTCAAGCTGCCATAACAAAATTCCATAGATGTAGTGGCTTAAACAACAGAAATTTATTTTCTCACATTTCTGGAGACTAGAAGTCCAAGATCAGGGTGCCAGCGTGGTCAGGTTCTGGGAGGGCTCTCTTCCTGGCTTGCAGACAGCATCTTCTCCCTCTATTCTCCAATGGGGCTGGGAAAAGAGGGGGAAAAGCTGTTTAGTGTCTTTTATTTAATTGATACATAATATTTGTACACATTTATGGGGTATGTGCAATATTTGGTTACATGCAAAGACTGTGTAATGAACAAGTCAGGATATTTGGGGTGTCCATCAACTCAAGAATTTATAATTTCTGTGTGATAGGAACATTTCAAATCCTCTCTTCTAGCCATTTTGAAATATATAATACATTGTTGTCAACTTTAGTCACCCTAGTCTTCTATCAAACATTAGAACTTATTCCTTCTATCTGACTGTACGTTTGTACCTATTATAACCAACCTCTCATATTCCCTGCCCCGTCCCCCATACCCAAACCCTTACTAGCCTCTGGTATCCATTGGGCTATTGTCTACCTCCATGAGATAGAGTTTTAGTTCCTACATGTGAGTAAGAACATGTGATATTTGTTTTTCTGTGTCTGCCCTGTATCACTTAACATAAAAACCTCCAGTTAATCCATGTTGCTGAAAAAGGCATGACTTCATTATTTTTCATGGTCAAATAGCATTCCGTTGTGTCGATGTACCACATTTTCTTTATCCATTCATCCATTGATGGACACTTAGGTTGACTCCATATCTTTGCTGTTGTGAAGAGGGATGCAATAAATTTGCAAGTGCAGGTATCCCTTTGATACACTGATTTCTTTTCCTTTTCGTAATACCCAGTAGTAGGATTGCTGGGTTATATGGTAGTTCAATTTTTAGTTTTTGGAGAAATCTCCACACTGGTTTCCATAGTAGCAGCACTGGTTTACATTCCCACCAACAGTGTATAAGTGTTTATTTTTCTCATCCTAGCCAGCATCTGCTATTTTTTGTCTTTTTAGTAACCATTCTAACTGGGGTAACATGATATCTCATTGTGGCTTTTATTTACATTTCTATGATGTCGAGCATTTTTTTCATATACCTCTTGGCCATTTGTATGTCTTCTTTTGAGAAATGGCTGTTCATGTCCTCTGCTCACTTTTTAAGGGGATTATTTGTATATCTCCTGTTGAGTTCGTTGTACATTCTAGATATTATTCCCTTATCAGATAAATAGTTTGCAACTATTTTCTCCCATTCAACCTGTTGTCTCTTCACTCTGCTGATTATTTCTTTTGCTGTGCAAAAGCTTTTTTGTTTAATATAGTCCTATTTGTCTATTTTTCTTTTTGTTGTCTGTCCTTTTGAGATGTTAGCCATAAAATCTTTTCCTAGACCAGTGTTCTGAAGTTTTTCCCCTATGTTTTCTGCTAGTAGGTTTATAATTCTGGGTCTTCGATTTAAGTCTTTAATCTGTCTTGGTTGATTTTTGTGTATGATGGAAGAGGACCAGTTTAATTCTTCCACATATGGATATTCCGTTTTCCTGATACCATTTATTGAAGAAAGTGTCCTTTCCCAAGTGTACATTCTTGGCACCTTTGTTGAAAATCAGTTGGCATACATGTGTGGCTATACATACGTGGATCAATGTCTGGCTTTTCTATTCCATTGACCTTTTATCTGTTTTTATACCAAATCATGCTTTTCTGGTTACTATAGCCTTCTAATATGTTTTGAAGTCAGGTAGTGTGATGCCTCCAGCTTTGTTCTTTTTGCTCAGGATTGCTTTGGCTATTTGGACTCTTTTTTGGAAAATGCTAATTTTAGGATTATTTTTTCTGTTTCCGTGAAAAATAGCATTGGTACTTTGTAGAGATTGCATTGAATCTGTAAATTGCTTCAGGCTTATGGTAATTTTAATAATATACATTCTTATGATCCATGACCATAAAATGTCTTTCCATATCTTTATGTTATCTTCAGTTTCTTTCTTCAGTGTTTTGTAGTTTTCGTTGTATGAGTCTTTCACCTCCTTGTTAAATTTATTCTTTGGTATTTTATTTTTTCATAACTATTACAAATGGGATTGCCTTCTTCATAAAGTTTTATTTCACCAAGTTCATTATTGGTGCATAGAAACAGTACTGATTTTTGTTGATTCTGTATCCTGCAACTTTACTGAATATATTTGTCAGATCTAGGAGTTTTTTTGGTGGAGTGTTTAGGGTGTTTTAGATATAAGAGCATATCATCTGCAAAGAGGGGTAATTTGACTTCCTGTTTTTCAATTTGGATGCCTTTTGTTTCTTTCTCTTGCTTGATTGCTCTGGCTCGGACTTCAGTATTGTGTTGAATAGGAGTACTGAAAGTGGGCATCCTTACAGTACTATGTCGAATAGGAGTGGTAAGAGTTTTCCAGTTCTTAGAGGAAAGGCTTTTAGTTTTTTCCCATTCAGTATGATGTTAACTGTGGGTTTGTCATGAATAGCTTTTATCATGTTGAGGGATGTTCCTTCTATGCCTAGTTTATTGAGAGTTTTTATCATGAAGAGATGTTGAATTTTTTTTTTGATACCTTGAACTATATATTTCTATCTGCATATATAAAAGTAGAATATCCTATTTTCCTTTTGAGCTATGTCATCATACTGCTAAAATTATGGATGAAAGTGGAAATGTTTCAACCTGACCCATTGGAATTTCTGTGTTACACATTTGCTCTTTTTTCTTTTATTATACATTAAATTCTGGGATACATGTGCAAAACGTGCAGGTTTGTTACTTAGGTATACGTGCCATGGTGGTTTGCTGCACCCATCACCCCATCATCTATATTAGATATTTCTCCCAATGATATTTCTCCCCTAGCTCCCCACCCACTGACAGGCCCTGGTGTGTGACGTTCCCTTCCCTGTGTCCATGTGTTCTCATTGTTCAACTCCCACTTGTTAGTGAGAGCATGCGGTATTTGGTTTTCTGTTCCTGTGTTAGTTTGCTGAGAATGATGGTTTTCAGCTTCATCTGTGTCCCTGCAAAGGACATGAACTCATCCTTTTTTATGGCTGCATTAAGAATTTGTTACAGCAACAGCACACCTTTAGGTACCAAAACTTTATGCTGCTCTAACAAATTTGCACACATTTAGTGCCTTAAAATAATACAAGTTTATTGTCTTGTAATTTTAGAGGTCAGAAGTCTAAAGGAGGTCTCACTGAGCTAAAATCAAGGTGTTGGGAGGGCTG
>CAUYLG010018733.1:0-21567 GCA_963573385.1 Cacajao melanocephalus
AGGAGACAGTGTGTCCATCCAGGAAGCAGCTATAAGGTGACGATAAGGAAAGATATTTTATTTACTGATTGATTATTGAGATAGAGTCTCACTCTGTTGCCCAGGCTGGAGTGCAGTGGTGCGATCTCAGCTCACTGCAACGTCTGCCTCCAGGGTTCAGTTGGTTCTCCTGCCTTACCCTCCTGAGTAGTTGGGATTACAGGAGTCCGCCACCATGCCCTGCTAATTGTTCTGTATTCTAGTAGAGATGGGGTTTCACCATATTGGCCAGGCTGGTCTCAAACATCTGACCTCAAGTAATCCACCCACCTCAACTATTTTAACACTCTTACATGGGGGTCTGGCTTTATTTTGAATGTGCAAGCTCACAAACTGAGTTTAGATATTTAAAAAAATTCAAACTCAACCCTACACCTTCACACAGCTTTCCCTAATGTTAAATTCTTACATAACCATGGTATCTTCGGCAAAACTAAGACATTAAGCTTGTTACAATACTGTTAACTAAACTACAGACTTTATTTGTATTTCATCAGTTTTTCCACTAATGCTCTTTTTCTGTCTAAGGATCTGCTCCAAGACACTACACCGCATCTAGTCATCATGCCATCTTGGGCTCCTCTAGACTGTGACAATTTCTCGGTCTTTCTTTTTTTAATATGTATTGAAAGTTGGAGGAGCACTGGTCAGATATTTTGTAGAGTGCTCCTCAATTTAGATTTGTCTAATGTTAGTTCATGATTAAATTGGGCTTATGAGTTTTGGGGAGACATACCTAAGAGGTAAAGTGCCTTTTTTTATTACATCGTATCATAATGAACACATATTATCAACATAATTTATCATTAGTGACATTAAACTTGATCACTGGCTTAAGTTGGGGTCTGTCATGTCTCTTCCCTCTAAAGGTACCATGTTTTCTTTTCATACTCTATATTTAGGAAGTGAAATTAACTCCAGCCCACATTCAAGAGAAAACAAATTAAACTTTGCTTTCTAGAAGTATATTACTTGAAATTATTGTGTATGAAAGATTTTTCCCTTATCCTCCATTTATTTCTTATTCAGTCCTTTATTTATTAGTAGGGATTCATGGATTATTTTTAATTCACTGGATTTTAATTCAGTGCTATAGTTGTTTATTTTATTGCTCAGATTTCTCCAGATTTGACCACTGGAAACTCTGTCAGGTTGGCTACTGTATCTTTTGAACATCTGTCTTTGTTCCTTTTCCCTCTTCTTTTGTGCTTTCTTTTAGAAGTGCTTCCTTTCATTCTGGCACTATGAGATACTTTAGGCTCATCTGATATTTTTCCTCTCCCAGCTATAAACTAACCCATATCTCCAGGGCCCTTTCATAACTCACTAATTTTTAATTCATAAACTCTGAATCTTAAAATGAGATTTATTTTCACTTAAATGTCTGAAAGCTAGTGAAAATTTGCAGATGATCCATTTTATGTATATGGATTTTCCGTTGCTCTTTTAACTTTTACAGGTTCAAAAATCATGTCAGACATGCAATTGAATAACTTATCAGTTATCAGAAAGTTTATTGTTATGGTTTTAACCAGATGGATGTCATCAGCTCAAGGTCTGAAATGTTGAAATTTGAATATTATTCCTGTTCAATCAGATCTTTTGTGACCAGGAATAATTTAGTTAAGTTCTACTCTAAGAAATAATGCAATGGCAGTTTATGTTTTTAAATAAATGGAAGAGATTAATGTAAATTTCTTGGCTTGCACTTTCTAAATATATTCTCTAGTTTATCTTGTCTGAAATATGTTACCAACATTGTTGCACTCTGGACAGCTGGCTAAAAGCAAGCTATTTTCCCCCGTGAGCCATATGCTCTGGGAATCGCTCTGCTGATAGATTTATAACCCTTTGCTGTGATCAGGAGAAAGTAGGTTTGCCTAAAATATGCTATACAGAATCCAGGCAGAACTAGGAAAAGCAACAATTTATTGCCACTTTTTTAATCTTATGAATACAAAAAGGACAGAAAATAGATTGTCAAGGTGGAAAAAGACAGACTATAGTGCTGTTTTTAGGAGATCACATTTTTTCTGAAACATCTCTTTGTTTAATCCTTTTCTTGTTTTAAAATATTATGGTAACTTTTCTAGATAAATTGAATTTGCTTCTCTAACTTCTACATCAAAATATCTCATAGTACAACATCCTAATATTTAAAAGTTAGAAAAAAAATCTTTTTTCTTAATAACCTTATTGTCTCCATGATTTAATCTTTGTCTGATTTAGTGCTACAATATGTTCTTTTTCATGATGAGTTGCTTTGATAAATGGTCAAAAATCAGTAGCTTTATTGTCATGTTTCTTAATTTTAACAGATTGTATACTACTAGGAGACATAAACTGGCATATATAACAGTAAAAATATGTTGGAGAAAGAACTAATTCATGCTTTTGTTTGAACACAGAGAACCGGTCTGTCCTTAAAAATCCAATTCATCAAAACCTTTGTTTCAACATTTCTGCTTTTGTTATTATTAAAAGAAATTTCTGATAACCTCATTTTCTGTATAGTCTGAGGGGCCACACTGGTCAGGTTTCCACTCTACTTTATCATTCACAATGTCTTTAGCTCCATGGAAATGAGCAAAATAGATAGAGGAAGAAAAGTGGGTTCCAGTAATAATGATGATAATATTCACCAGATATTATACTATTACCAATTTCTCCCATGCACTGACTCAGAAAAAGCTTCTTTGGTGTCATTTCAAACACCTAAGTGCTTTCACTAATAGGAGCACTACAGCAGTGAGCAAGGATGAATTGCCAGGTCATCTTTATACATCCAAGCCATCTGAGGATTTTGGGGAAAGTTAGCTCTCTCTTGACCCAGAGGACCTCTGTGAATTGCATTTAGTCAGAGATGCTGAAAAATAAAAGACACACAAATCTAGTAGGGGGTTGATGGGATGGCAGCAATTTCATTAAAGAACTAAAACAAGAATGATCTAAATATAAAAAAAGTCATAGTTTCTTCTATTGTCTCCAGTTTTATTAATTAGGGGCAGATCCCCAGGAGAAGAGAAATAGAACAAGAGGTAGAGATAGAACAAGAGGTAAAGATCTCATGACTAGCCAAGTTTCACCTAAACTCCCCCATTCCAACAGTACCAATTTCAACCACAGATACACTTTGTATGGCAGAAGTATTTTCAAAATCAGAAAGATGCTGAGAGATTCTCCCATTTTAAAAATTATGGAACAACAGTTACTAACTTGTCGCAGCTCACTCAGATTAAATGTTCTCTTCTACTTTTAGAGTTTCCACAAAAAGATAACTGAACTCTTTCCTCTGTAACCCTTTCCAGAGCATATTATTGTAAACTATCATGATGGTTCTTCTAACATTTAGTATGAATCACTCACATTGTAGTTTATTCTGTTTCCCCTAAGAAATAGAATAAAACAATATACATATATTCCTGTTTGTGCATCTTTCTCTCTTAAGAACACTCTTGAACTTAAGATGTGATTTGGAAGAATCTGTTTTTAGAACTGACAAAAAACTTCTTATTCACACACTCCATTAACTTTTCTTTTCCAAGAAGGTCCTTCCTTCACTAAAGCTGAAGCATTTCTTTTTATACTCTTCACCTACAACAATATTGTTGTCTTTAAATTTTTAACATGAATCTTTTTATTTATGCAGATTTTGATAATCAAGACTATCGGAAATGTATCAAAAAATGCCTAATTAAAATTTTTTTTCATAGCTTTCCTGAGTATTGCTCTGCAGAATGACAACATTAAATTTACAGAACAATGGAAATTAAGACATTGCAGGGGAAAAGGACCTTTGGAAAACTCTCCTCGAAACTGCTTCAGAACAAGGAATGTTTGGTAAGAATTTATCTCTGGATAACAATGTAACACAATTGTTGTGCGAAGTCTTAATTATGGAAGTTAAATTTCCCTTATCAGGAATGTGTAAACTAATGAATCTAGTCATTAGTTGACACATTAGACCATACATTATTTGCAATAGAAATAAAGAGGATTTTTTTCCCCTCTAGGGAGAATCAGCCAAGTTATAGAATATGTTTTTAAAATTATTTGTTAAGCATTAACACATATAAGTCAAAGAGGACCTCTCTAGTACACCTACATACTGTAAATGAAGGTTTGACTCTCAAATTGCCTTATTAAAAAAATCACATAGCACACAGTTACCAAATTATTGAGGTAACCAAGAGTAGCTATGTAACATTTTTGATGTCTTTTTATTGGCCGATTGATTTATATTGTTTTTAAAGTTTTAATTTTATTTTATTTTAAGTTCCAGGATACATGTGCAGGATGTGCAGGCTTGTTACATAGACAAACATGTGCCATCACCTAGGAATTAAGTCCTACATGCATTAGCTATTTATCCTGATATTCTCTCTCCCCCTGCTGCCTCGACAGGCCCCAGTGTGTGTTGTTCCCTGCCATGGGTCCATGTGTTTTCATTGCTCAGCTCCCACTTGTAAGTGAGAACACACGGTGTTTGATTTTCTGTTCTTGAGTTAGTTTGCAGAGGATAATGGGTTCCAGCTCTATCCATGGACCTGCAAAGGACATGATCTCATTACTTTTCATGGCTAGATAGTATTCCATGGTGTATATATAAAATATTTTCTTTATCCAGTCTATATTGATGGACATTTGGGTTGATTCTGTGTCTTTGTTATTGTGACTAATGCTGCAATGAAAATACGTGTGCATGTATCTTTATAATAGAATGATTTATTTTCCTTTGAGTATATACCCAGTAATGGGATTGCTGGGTCAAATGGTATTTCTAGTTCTAGGTCTTTGAGGAATCTCCACTCTCTTTCACAATGGTTGAACTAATTTACATTCCCGCCAACAGCGTAAAGGTGTTTTCTCCACAGTCAAGCCAGCATCTATTGTTTCTTGGCTGTTTAATAATTGCCATTCTGACTGGCCTGAGACGTTATCTCATTGTGGTTTTGATTTGCATTTCTCCAGTGATCAGTGATGTTGAGATTTTTTTTACATGTTTTTTGGCCGCATAAATGTCTTCTTTTGAGAACTGTTCATGTCCTTTGCTCACTTTTTAATGGGGTTGTTTTTTTCTTGTAAATTTGCTTAATTTACAAGATTCTAGATATCAGACCTTTGTCTGATGGGTAGATTGCAAAAATTTCCTCCCATTCTGTAGTTGTCTTTTCACTCTGATGATAGTTTCTTTGGCTGTGCAGAAGCTCTTTAGTTGAATTAGAGTCCATTTGTCAATTTTTGCTTTTATTGCAATTGCTTTTGACATTTTCGTCACAAAATCTTTACCTGTGCCTATGTCCTGAATGGTATCCTCTAGATTTTATTCTAGGGTTTTTATGGTTTTAGGTTTTACATTTAAGTTTTTAGTCCTTCTTGAGTTAATTTTTGTGTAAGGTGTAAGGAACAGGTTCAGTTTCAATTTTCTGCATATGGCTAGCCCATTTCTCCAGCACCATTTATTAAATAGGGAATAATTTCCCCATTGCTTTTGTCAGGTGTGTTGAAAATCAGATGGTTGTAAATGTGCGGTCTTATTTCTGAGATCTCTATTCTGTTCAATTGGTCTATGTTTCTGTTTTTGTACCAGTACCATGGTGTTTTGGTGACTATAACCTTATAGTATAGTTTAAAGTTGGGTAGCATGATGTCTCCAGCTTTTTTATTTTTGCTTAGGATTGTCTTGGGTATATGAGGTCTTTTTTTTTTTTTTTTTTTGGTTCCATATGAATTTTAAAGTAGTCTGTTTCTAATTGACTCTCTGCTTGGCTATTGTTGGTGTATAAGAATGCTTATGATTTCTGCATATTGATTTTGTGTCCTAAGACTTGGCTGAAGTTGCTTATCAGCTTACAAAGCTTTGGGGCTGAAATGACAGAGTTTTCTAGACATAGGATCATGTCATCTGCAAACACAGACAGATTGATTTCCTCTCTTCCTATTTGAATACTTCTCTTCTTTCTCTTGCCTATTTGCCCTGGCCAGAACTTCTAGTACTATATCGAATAGAAGTGGTAAGAGAGGGCATCCTTGTCTTGTGCCAGTTTTAAGGGGAATGCTTCCAACTTTTGCCCATCAAGTATGATATTGGCTGTGGGTTTTTCATAAATTGCTCTGATATTTTGAGACATGTTTCATCAGTCCCTAGTTTATTGAAAGTTTTTAACATGAAGGGATGTTGAATTTTCTTGAAGGTCTTTTCTGCATCTATTGAAATACTCATGTGGGTTTTTGTCTTTAGTTCTGTTTATGTAATAAATTACATTGATTGATTTGTATATGTTGAACCAGCCTTGCATTCTGGGGATGAAGCCAACTTCATCATGGTGGGCAAGCTTTTTGATGTGCTGCTGGATTTAGTTTGACAGTATTTTATTGAGGATTTTTGCATCGATGTTTATCAGGGATATTGTGGCCTGAAGTTTTCTTTCTTTGTAGTATCTCTGCCAGGTTTTGGTATCAGCATGATCCTGGCCTCATGGAATGACTTGGAGTTCCTCCTTTTCAATTGTTTGAATAGTTTCAGAAGAAATGGTACCAGATTCTTTTTCTACCTCTGGTAGAATTCAGCTGTAAATCTGTCTGGTCCTGTGCTTTTTTTGGTTGGTAGGCAATTTATTACTGCTTCAATTTCAGAACTTGTTATTCATCTATTCAGGAATTCAACTTCTTCCTGGTTCAGTCTTGGGAGGGTGTATGCATTCAGGAATTTATATATTTCTTCTAGATTTTCTAGTTTATTTCCATAGAGGTGTTTTTAGTATTCTCCAATAGTTGTTTGTGTTTCTGTGGGGTCAGTGGTGATATCCTTTTCATCATTTTTTATTGCATCTATTTGATTCTTCTCTCTTTTATTCTTTATTAGGCTTGCTAGGAGTCTATTTTATTAATTTTTTCAGAAAAACAGCTTCTGGATTCATGGATTTTTTGAAAGGCCTTTTTATCTCCTTCAGTTCTACTCTGATCTTGGTTATTTCTTGCCTTCTTGCTAGCTTTGGGGTTTCTTTGCTCTTAGTTCTCTAGTTCTTTTCATTGTGATGTTAGGGTGTCAATTTGAGATCTTTCTAGATTTTTGATGTGGGCATTTAGTGATATAAATTTGTCTCTTAATACTGCTTTATCTGATTCTCAGAGATTCTGATACATTGTCTCTTTGTTCTCATTGGTTTCAAGGAACTTCTTGATTTCTTCCTTAATTTCATTATTTACCCAGGAGTTATTCAGGAACAGGTTGTTCAATTTCCATGTATTTGTGTGGTTTTGAGTGAGTTTCCTAATCTTGAGCTATAATTTGATTATGCTGTGGTCTGAGAGACTGCCATGATTTCAGTTCTACATTTGCTGATGAGTGTTTTACTTCCAATTATGTGACTGATATTAGAGTAAGTGGCATGTGGTGCTGAAAGAATGTATATTCTATTGTTTTGGGGTAGAGAGTTTTGTAGGTATCTATCAGGTCTACCTGATCAAGAGCTGAATTAAAATCCTGAATATTCTTATTAATTGTCTGTCTCAATTACTTGTCTAATATTGACAGTGGGGTGTTAAAGTCTTCCACTATTATTGTGTGGAAGTCTAAATTTCTTTGCAGGTCTCTAAGAATTTGTTTTATGAATCTGGCTGCTCTTGTATTGGAAACATACATATTTAGTATAGCTAGCTCTTCTTGTTGAATTGATCTTTACCATTATGCTTTACTTGGTCTTTTTTGATCTGGTTTAAAGTCTGTTGTTTTATCAGAGACAAGGATTGCAACCCCTAGGTTTTTTTTTTTTGGCTTTCCATTTGCTTGGTAAATTTTCTTCCATTCCTTTATTTTGAGCCTATCTGTGTCTTTGCTGGTGAGATGGATCTCTTAAATATAGCACACCAATGGGTCTTGACTCTTTATTCAGCTTGCCATTCTGTGTCCCTTAATTGGTGCATTTAGCCCATTTACATTTAAGGTTAATATTGTTATGTGTGAATTTGATCCTGTCATCATAATGCTAGCTACTTATTTTGCAGACTTGTTAATATAGGTGCCTGATAGTGTCATTGGTCTTTGCTCTTCAGTGTGTTTTTGCAGTGGCTGCTAACAGTTTTTCCTTTCCATATTTAGCACTTCATTCAGGAGCTCTTGCAAGGTAGGCCTGGTGGTGATAAATTCCCTCAGCATTTTGCTTGTCTAAAAAGGATTCTATTCTGCCTTAAAGGATTTTATTTTATTTCTTTACTTGTGAAGCTTAATTTGGCTGGATATGAAATTCTGGGTTGAATTTTTTTTTCTTTAAGAATGTTGAATATTGAACCTCAGTCTCTTCTGGCTTGAAAGGTTTCTGCTGAGAAGGTCCACTGTTAGTCTGATGGGCTTCTCTTTGTAGGTGACCTATCTTTTGTCTCTGGCTGCCCTTGCCATTTTCTTTTTCATTTCAACCTTGGAGAAACTGATGTTTGTATGTCTTGGAGTTGATCTTCTCATGGAGTATCTCACTGGGGTTCTCTGGATTTTCTGAATTTGAATGTTGGCCTGTCTTGTTAGGTTGGGGTGTTCTCCTGGATGATATCCTAAAGCATGTTTTCCATCTTAGGATCTTCATCTTACCCCTGTCTCTTTCAGGCATCCCAATGAGTCATAGGTTTGGTCTTTATACATAATCCCATTGTTCTCGGAGATTTTGTTCATTCCCTTTCATTGTTTTTTCTCTAGTTTGCCTGTCTTATTTCAGCAAGAGAATCTTCAGGCTCTGAAATTCTTTCCTCCACTTGGTCAATTCAGCTATCGATATTCATGGTTGCCCTGTGAAGTTTTCATGTTGTGTTTTTCAGCTCCATTGGGTAATTTACGTTCCTCTCTAAACTGGTTATTTTGGTTAACAGCTCCTATAATGTTTTATTATGATTCTTAGCTTCTCTGCATTGGGTTAGAATATGCTCCTTTAGCTCAGTGAAGTTTGTTACTACCCACCTTCTGAAGCCTACTTCTGTCAATTAATCTATATCAGCCTCTGCCCAATCTTTGCTCTTGCTGGAGAGGTGCTGTGATCATTTGGAGGAAAAGAAGCACTCTGGCTATTTGAGTTTTCAGCATTTTTTTCATTGATTCTCTCTCATCTTCATGAATTTATATAGCTTCAGTCTTTGAGACTGTGGT
Organism: Cacajao melanocephalus; assembly: GCA_963573385.1. Taxonomy (NCBI): domain Eukaryota; kingdom Metazoa; phylum Chordata; class Mammalia; order Primates; family Pitheciidae; genus Cacajao; species Cacajao melanocephalus. The sequence goes on from CAUYLG010018733.1 coordinate 9,173, forward strand.
CTTTGGATTCAGTTTTTGTGGGGGCTTTTTTGTTGATGTTGTTGTTGTTGCTTTCTGTTTGGTTTTCTTTTAACAGTCAGACCCCTCTTCCATAGGGCTGAGGTGGTTTGGTGGGGGTCCATCCAGACCCTAGTCACCAGGGTCCCTCCTGCACCTGGAGATGTCACCAGTGGAGGCTGCAGAATAGCAAAAATGGCTGCCTGCTTCTTCCTCTGGGATCTCTGTACCAGAGGTGCACCGACTTGATGCCAGTGGGAATGCTCCTGTATAAGGTGTCCAGTTACCCCTGTTGTGGGGGTCTCACCCAGTCAAGAGGCACAGGATCCAGGACCTGCTTAACAAAGCACTCTGGCTACCCCTTGTCAGAAGGGGTGTGCTGTGCTGAGGGGAATCCCACTCATCCAGACAGACTGCCTAGATTCTTCGGAGCCAGCAGGGGGAATGACTAAGTCTGCTGATTTGTGGAGACCACAGCCACCCCTCCCTCTAGGGGCTAATTCCCAAGGAGATCAGAGTTCTGTCCCTAAACCCCCGGCTGGAGTTGCTGAAATTACTGCAGTGAGGCCCTGTCCGGTGAGGACGGATGGGTTACGGTCCGGCCTAAATAGGCAGTCTGGCCATAATCTGCCACAGCCACTGTGTTGCACTGTGGGTAATTACCCCTGGGTCCAAACTATCCAATCTCCCCAGCACCAGCAAGGGAAAACATGGCAGACTGGAGCTGCAGTGATGGCAGCTGCCCCTCCCCCTCCCCCAGGGATCTTAGTCGTCTTAAGCAGCAGGCAACCACATCATAATGGCTGCTCCTCCCCTCGAAAACTCAGTTGTCTTAGGAGCCTGCAGCCAAGTGGCTGTGGAGAATCTGCACAGCTCTGTGCTTGGGACCCAAGGCCCTGGTGGTTTGGGCTCATGAGGGGAGTCTCCTGATGTGCAGGCTGCACAGATCCATGATAAAAGCATGGTTTCTCTAGCAGGGTAGCATGATCACTCACTGCCTCCCTTAGCTGGGGGATGGGAGCTCCCCTTGCTCTGTGTGGCTCCCAGATGGGCCATCCCACCACCCTGCTTTTCCTCACTTTCCATGGGTTGCACCAACTGCCTGGTCAGTCCAAACGAGAGAACCTGGACAACTCAGTTGCCGGTGCAGAATTCGCTCACCATTTTCATTCTTCTCAGTGGGAGCCTCCAATTCCAGCTGTTTTAAGTTGGCCACCTTGGTCCCTCCCTCCTAATTTATTTTGATGTCTTTTTTAATACAAACTCAGAGATATTGAGAACATCTTGACTAAAAGAATGACTTGGGAGCATTGTGGGCATTATTTCTCTCTTTGTCATTTTCCTTCTAGCAAAAGTTTAGTATCAGGCATTATGCAGCTGATGCTAATTTAATGCCCAAGATGATGTGTCAAGCCTTGTTGGCAATTTCAATAAAGAGTTACCTTCTTTAGGTACTGCCGTTGTTTCATAGTGCTGGAGCTGGAGAAGTCCTTGGGTAACATCCAGTTCAGTCATCTCTTTTCCCAGATAAGAAACTCAGTAGAGACAAATTGAGTTCTTGCACAGCACATCCAGCTTGTTAATGGTAGAGCTTTAAAGAAAACCCAGATCTTCCAGCTCACACCCTAGCGCTCTCTGACTACAGTTCAGCAAAGTTACCCCTTGGGCCTCTGAGTGGGAGGTGGGGAGAGCTTCTAGTTCAAAGTCATGGTATCATGTTGGCACCATGTCAAACTCAATGTACTGTACCCCAAATACTGGAGGAGTGAAGTAATGCCTGGGTCCCAAAATAAGAGTGCAAAAGCACCAGGGAGTGCTCTCTGGGAGATCCCATGGAACCCCATGGAGACAGGGGTAAAATAAACAATTTCTGGGCTTGGGGAACATGTGACCAATTGTCCTCCTTTTCTTTTTTGGTCTGATACCTTTATACTTTAAGCTGATAAGGCCTCAAGTAAGGCCGTTAGTGGTTATATTTCAGTGCCTTAAACAACAAAAACTACCATTAAGTGCCTGTTGCATGTCAGAAACTATGTTAAATTTTAACTGCCTTGTTTAATTTAATTACCACGAAATTTCTATGTAGAAGATATTATTGCTATTATCTCCAGGCAGTGCTTCAACCTTCTATCCTGGGCCTGCTTTCCCAGAGCCTCAGATCTAGTTTTTTTGCCTCTTTGTCTAGCAACTATACTGTGTTTGGCTTTTCATTCTGGTTGCACCATGGACAATCATACTAAGGACCAATCTTCAAATCTGTTTCCTACTCAAGTTCCTCTTTCACTGGCCTTGTCTTCAAACCCGATTGAAGCTTCAGACCATCCTGGAAATAAAATCTGCTGGTCTTGGGCCTATTGCATCCATTGTGAAGCTCCCTCTTTCTGAGAGCTGGGAAAACCCATTTACCCTACGAGCCTTTGCAATCCCTCATATAGTTCTGATTCAATGTCAATCATAAACTATTAAATTCTATATCTATTCAGGTGGTGATATGACGTGACAGTACAAAGTTCACTAGTTTAGAAGTTGTTCTTCTGGGTTTGAGATTCCCTTGAGTCCAAAACTAGCTATTTGACCAAAGTTCTCAAAATACTTCATGTTATTTTACTTTTTTGTGACATTCCATATACTATTTTCTCTACTTAGATCTGCTTTCTTCCTTTATTTATCTGGGAATGTTATATTCATCTTTCAAGCTTCAGCTCAAATATCTATATTGCTGAGACTTTCCCAATCACTCTGTTCCTTTCCCACTGCTGATAGGCTGTATGTGTAGCGGAAGAAAATAAATTTTAAAAATAGGGAGTTCTAAACTTATCAGGAACCTTAGAGGTCATTTAATCAAAAGTTCTAGACTTTTTGATGTAGAACAGAAATTAGGACTCAGATTTCCATACTTTTAATCCAAGGCTGTCTTCATCACACTAGGTTGTGGCTATATTAAATTATGAGTTTAATATTCTATATGCAGAGAAGATGCATTGGTTTGTGGCCTCAGGACCCCCCTGTATTGCAGTGTGTAGAACAACAACTGCTCTTGATAATGAGGTCAGGATGTGCATTCTACTTTGTGTTTCTGAATCGAGGCCTATTAGTAGAGCAGACTGGATGCTAGATTAATATTATAAGAAAGGGGCAGTATAAACTGCCTGCCCAAGAATATGTGCAGCATTGAAGAATGAGGGGAAGGAAACAGGACCAATGATGAGAGAGAGAGAGTTGCATAAGAAAAACAATAACAAATTGATCTTTTGAATTAACACATAAGGGAAGGAGCTCTAGCACACTAGTTCCTCTATGGCTGGTAGTTAAATGTCTACCTGTAGTTAGAAAAAGTATTCACTGGACAGTAAAGTGACCAGTAATGTTTGAGAAAATGAAAAGCTGTTTAAAAGAAATAATAGCTTCAAACAGGCAGTAAAAAGTTCAGAGAACTCATCAACAAAATGAAAGCAAGCAACTTACTGAAGACAATTCATTCTAAATGTAGCTTTATCTCCAGAGGGCAAAATATTGAGAGCAAATTCTCCAACAATTGAATTTATGGTAATAGAATGTAAGCACATCAGCTCACCAGGACAAAGCACTCAACAAATAGGAGAACAGGAAAAAAATAACTGTGCCCTTCAGAAATGCATTTTTTAACTTTAGGTAGCAGGAGTTGAGAGATTTCTTGATGAAAAATGCCTGAAGTCCTGCTATCGCATTAGCCTTTATGGTTGGGAATTGGAGGATTCACTAAAAGCACCCAGAGATCAAAGCAGAAGGTGAATGCCCTGAGTCTGATAGAGTGTCAGACACATGAGGAGAAGCAAAGGCATGTTTTCGGTGAATGCCAAGTGCATGTTCCATAGGATAAAGAGAGGACAGCTGTTTCTTGTTCCCTGATGGGGTTATCTTGACAAAGTTTTTTTTTTTTTTTGCAGTTGTTTCATCTTTACTGCATAAGATAAAAATATTAATATCTGTTAGGGCTGTACAGTTTTTTAATGCTTCAAATTACATGACTTTTAATAGTCTGTGCTCACAATTACCTTGTGAGTTAATGCATTTTTATTGTCTGAGTTGATCTGTAGCAAGTCATAACCGCTTCTACTTTGTCCCCAGCTGCTTCCCACTTCCATGGGATCCTAGCCCTGTTTCTTCCAGTTAAGCTAAGGCCTGACTTGGTCTCTGACCCTTGACTTTGACCTGCCTCTGCTCTTTGAACTTTTAAAAATGCTCATGGGTCATGGACAAGTACTCCAAAGACTTGAAATCAGCCATCTAGTTCTTTATGCTTTTCATGCTTCCTTTCCCAGGAAATTCTCTCCAAAACCCCACCAGTGGGTGGGAAATAAACCCTAGTAATTTCATGGTTGGGCAATATTCTAGCTGGGCTTATATTTTAGGTAAGGAAACCAATTTTTTTAAAAATCAAGATCACATACCTCATAAATATATGAGTTACAACCCAAATTAAGCCTATCTTCAGTCATCAAGTGGCTAGCCCTTGGCCAATTCTTTTTCTTTTTTTCTTTTTTACTCACCCTTCATGTATCACTCAATAACAAATTCTATTTCAGTGTAAATTAACTGTATCTCCTCTGATGATTTCAAGACTGGAGCTGTCTCTACTTATTAACTTTGCAGTTGTAGAGAGAGTGCCATGGGTTGGGTTGTTTTGGCTTGGTACAAGCAATGTAAATATAAGATAGAGTTATATTGTAAATCTACAAATACACATGACTTCTGGTAAATTCTCCAAAAGGGATTCAGTTGGTAGCAATAATGATTAAGTTACTAGAATGTGGGATACATAATTATCACCACTTCTAGAGAAGCAATTAAAACACATGTCTTTTGATCCCTGGAGCAGTAAGATGACCAGAAGTCACTCTTGTTGCCATCTTGGTTTTGTCCAGCTTCTTTACTTGCAACCTGTTTTATCAGCAAGGTCTTTATGACCTGTATCTTGGCTGACCTTCTGTCTTATCCTGTGACTTAGAATACCTTAAGCTCCTGGGAATGCAGCCTGGCAGGTCTCAGCCTTATTTTACCGAGCCCCTATTCGAGATGGCGTTGCTCTGGTTCAAACACCTCTGACATAATTATTTTTGGATAACTATCTATATTAGTCCTTAAACTTTACCCTCTTCCATAATCATCAACTCTGAATTGACCTTGGTCTAACTGCACAGAGCGGTAAGTCCTGGGTCAAGAAAAAGACTGAAGCTCCTCTGTATTAAAAAGCATTCTCTTTAGAAAATCAGGAACGACTGCAGTTATTGAAAGCAAAGCTATGGTGCTCTGAACTTAAAATTCCCTCCCTAAAATTGCTCTGAGCTCTAATTTCAGTCTCTTTCCTATTCTGATCTCTTACATAGAGCAGAAGATGGCCAGAGACTAGCTACTAGTCTTACATAGTCACTCTTCATTGATCAGGTGTATGATTAGTTGATGCATTCATTCATTCACCCATCCAAACAGATTTTGGATGCCTCCTGCAGCCCAGATACTACTTTGGATCTCAGAATATAGCAAGAAAATGTAATGATACTACCTTAATAAGGAGCTCACAGTTTAGTTGGAGGAGATAGATGAATAAATCAACAATCATAAGCAGGATGATGAATGCTAATGATAGAGATATGAATAAAGTAATAAGGAAACACAAAGAAGGGGCAGACGGGAAGTGATGCTAAAGCAGAGAGCTGAGTCTTTAAATATAAATAAATTGGTCAGGTAAATAAGGGATAAAAAACATTTTGGACAGAGAAAACAGCAGGACAAAAGTTAAGAAGCATGACAGAACAAAATATTCTTCAGAAGCTGCAGTGGGGTGTGTATGTGCCCATGTTTGTACATGTATGTGTATCTTGAAGGGGAAGTGGGGAAGGATTGATCAATGATAAAATTCAAAAAGTGATCGAGGGTTGTATCATGATGGGTATGTGTTGCATATTAAACAATTTGAATTTTGTCACAAAAACTAGGATGAGCCTTAGGATGATTTTAAGCAAGAAAGTGATGGATTTGCATTTATATAGTTTATATTACAGTTTATGGCTTCACCCATACATGTATCACCTATATCCTCCCAAAGCCTTAAAACCATGAGCAAAAGGAGGTCAAGGTCCTGAGACGCTTCTCAGACCATAAGCAAGACCAAAAGGATTAGGTTGTATTAAGCAAATTAATACCAGCATCTATGTCTTAATCTTGTTGAAATTTTATAAATTTCATATGAAGCCAAGATTAAATTAAATTATATGCAGAAAAATATCTTAAATCAGATATCAGCTCTAGGGTTATTGAACTATTTTCCATCTCATTTTAGAATTTAATTGAAGAAAACATATTCTGTGTGGTACACCACTTAATTTCTATTAATAATAACACCCTTTTGGAGATGTCCTTAGCTGACTTAGCACTGTCTCCCAAAAGCAGAAAGATAAATAACAAGTGGATTATTCATCAAGTGACATTGCTTTTGTCTGGAAACATATCTCATTGCTATTGGAAGTTTAAAAAAAGTTAAAAGTCCTAAATTGCCTGAGTTGCAGTTTTCTCAGATGAATATATAATAAATCATCCTCCAAGCCAGACTGTATAAACAAATAGTTTCTGTTCTAGAAAGGGCTTGCTCTGAGGTCCAGAGAATCAAAACAATTTTCAGGGAAACTAACATAGTACTGTCAGGTTTTATAAATTATCTCTTGAATTTCAGTAATAAAAAAAGCAATGCTTAGACCCAAGCAGTGGCATCTATTGTTGTGTTAGTCTGTTCTTGCATTGCTATAAAGAAATACCTGAGGCTGGGTGGTTTATAAAGAAAAGAGATTTAACTGGCTCATGGTTCTGCAGGCTGTGTAGCAAGTATGGTGCCAGCATCTGCTTGGCTTCTGGTGAGGCCTCATGGAGCTTTTACTCATGGCAGAGCATGAGTGGAACAAAGAAGGAGTAGACATGTCACATGGTAAGAAATGGAACAAGAGGGAGGGGACGGGGGCAGGACAGGGGACAGTGGAGAGGTCCCAGACTCTTTTAAACAGCTATATTTTGTGTGAACTAACAGAGCAAGAACTCACTGATAACCAAGGGGATGGTGCTAAGCCATTTCTGAGGGATCTGCCCCCAAGACACAATACCGCCTACTAGGCCTCACCTTCAGCACTGGCAGCCACATTTCAACATAAGATTTCTAGGAGACAAACATTCAAACCACATCAACCGTGGTCTATAGTTCTTACCTACACATACCAGGTGTGGCTTATAAGGCAAAATAATCAGCATTTCATGAAACCATCCCTGAAAGACAGAATATGGCTAATTTAATTCCTAGGGACTGGGCAGACCCACAAATACAGAAAGTTGACCCTAGCATGGAGAGGTGATGAGAAACTTCATACTAAATAAAGCAAGAAGCCACCTTTGGGTATTTCAAGGGCTATACGTTCACAAGAAACCTGACAGATTTTGATCAGTAAGTAGAAGCTGAACCACAGAAATCTAAGTCAGAACGAGTAATGCTAGGAGATGAAGATGTTCAAGAACTTAGCAATGAAAACATGTAGCTCTTATTTACTGCAACTCCAATGTCACTACAAAATTTTAATATTGTGTTGATGACCAATCACATCCTGTGCTTGTTCCAGATAGGCTATTAATGTATTAACCCCTTAAAGCTGATATTTTTCTATATCACAGTTCAGTATTTATTTAGAGATATCTCAGGTGTGTTGAAGGAAGGAAACAAAAAGAAGGCCCCATTGGCAGTTCCAGATTCTGTCCTCCACTTGACAAAACAGAATGCTGGAGTTAACGTGCTTGACCTTCCTTAGAAAGCATTTTAGGTACCATCTGCTGATACTTGAGCATATCCTTTCAGGGTCTATTCCTCCACCCTAAGTGGCTTATCAAAATGCTGCTTGCAAACACATGCAGACCCACTTCTAGGAGTTGTGATAAATACACTTTTCTTTATCTCTTAACATTGTATGTGACATTTTAGTGGTCTAGGCAGTTGCCTGGTTGATCTGGCTCTGGTCATAACTGAATGCCATCTATCTGAAGAAACACGACACACAGTCAATACAGCTCACCATGTTATGGCATGTTTATAGTTTACCAATCTTATTCAAGTAAATTTACTCATTCACGTACTTTTCTGAAATAGGAGAGAGAGAGAGAGAGAGAGAGAGAGAGAGAGAAAATGGCATGCCCAAAGTCATACAGCTCATAAATGGCAGAGCCTGAAACACAAACTCAGGTCTTCTAACTCTAAATTTCATATTCCAACCATTAAAGCATACTTCTAGATTAACCCTTACAGCATGCTCTGTGTCCAGTAGTCATTGCAATGGACACAGAAGTGAACAAGTACTTACAATCTAGTTCAAAGTCATGGGTCTTTGATGACGTTGCAGAATGTACCAGTCTAAAGTAGACCCTATACAATAAATTATAGTTAACTGTATTTATCCTACAGTGTTGCAGAACAGACTTTGAGTGCTCACAACACAAATCATAAATATTTGAGGTGATGGGTATACCTATTACCCTGGTTTGATCTTAACATATTTTATACATGTATCAAAATGTCCCCCTGTATCCCATATATGTGTACAATTATCATGTGTCAACTGAAATAAAAGGAAAAAATAGACTCTATAATACTAATTATCATTAGGCAATATATAGATACTGCTGTTAATAAGTAAATACTAATATACTGGTGAATAAAGTAGCAAAGACTGTTAAGTAAAGTAAATAATTCCTGGAGTAAACTGGATGATATGTGGATGATTAACCCCTGTGTGTCTCTTGACAATAGTGGAAATTTTTGTAACTAATTGGTTATTTAATAATGTGACCAAGCTGAATGTTTCACTTTGTATTGTGAGCAGTTTGGTACATTGAACTAAAGGAAGCTTTATTAATAGTTAACAAGAATACAACTTCTAAGTCTTTTTAAAGTCGCATTTAGCTACATCAAGTTTTTTTTCTTTAAAAAGGTTGGAAATTTCAAATAGAATAATATTTGTAAAGTTAACAAAAATTTTGAAGTATATATTTTTTACATGTTAGTTTTATCACTTTTGTGTACTTGTAGTATCCAGAGCTAGGTTAATATAAAGTTCATAATTAGTATACTAGAGTAAAAACCTAGAAGAACTTAACTTTTATTTCATTCAGTTCTAGATAAAAATGTGCTTATTGGGTACTTAGTAAAGAGCCCTGGAAATTATATATATATGAAGCCCTGCTCTCGAGGCATTTAAGGAGTGGCTTCATTGTGTGAATATAAAGTTAATATGATGGCTAACTTGAAATGCTTATGATAGCTCTCCCAAATTCCTATTAAAATATTCATAAAAATATAAAAGCTTTTTTTTTCTTTTCTTTTCTATTTTTTTTTTTTTTTTGAGACAGTTTCACACTTGTTGCCCAGGCTGGAGGGCAATGGTGCGATCTTGGCTCACCACAACCTCCGCCTCCCAGGTTCAAGCAATTCTCCTCCCTTAGCCTCCCCAGTAGCTGGGATAATAGGTATGCACCACAATAGGCATGCCCAGCTAATTTTGTATTTTTAGTAGAGATGGTGTTTCTCCATGTGGTCAGGCTGGTCTCGAACTCCTGACCTTAGGTGATCTGCCCGCATCAGCCTCCCAAAGTGATGGGATTACAGGCGTGAGCCACTGCATCCAGCCAAAAGCTTTTTTTTTTTCTTAAGGGGCAACATCACTGTAAATTTAAGATAACAGACCATATGCCAAATTTCAACTAATTGCATCAGCCGTGGGAATAAAATCAAGAAGTACATTCTTGAACTGCACAACACATGCTCTAATATCTGAACCAGAACAGGCCAGATGGACCCAGTAAAGTTGGGGAAAAAACGTTTATTCACCTTCTCTGTAAGTGCCTAACTCTGAAATAGTGAAGATGTACTGACAGTGAACAAACACCCATTCTCCAACTCCAGAGAAACCAAATAGAACCAAGGCCTTGCCCTCTCCACATTTATTTATATTATACTGGTTTTATTATCATCATTTCAAAATGGTAATTTTCAGAAGGAGGCACAAAAGAAAGTATATAGGAATGAGAAGAGACTCACTGAAACATAGCATATTTAATCTTCCAAACCTAGAGAGAGACAAGAAGACTATTAGAAGGGCAAGTAGGAAGTGATAGTATTTCATGTAATTCCACTGTTTCAAAAATCATAAATTGCATCATACCCTTTTGTTTAGTGACAGAATTTGACAGAGCAAGAAAAGATCCAGAAAGCAGGTGCATAGACACCTGCTTTCAAACAAGGACAGAGACCAAAGTTAAAGTTTGTATAAGAAAGATAAATTTTCAGACCCCTAGAAGATGGTGGTGGAGACCTAGAATATAGTACCAATCCTTCGTGATGCAAATTCTAAAATTATTTGATTAAAATTTCCTCAGTCAGCAAGTGGAAGAAAGACCAACATTAGACCCATTAAAATGCAAGAATAAAGAGAGTATTGTGAAGATTCACAAGGAAAAAACTCTTTATATGATTTTCTATAATAAACCGATTAAAATTTTATTTTTGTTTGCTTTGGATTTATTTTGTCTTTGCTTTGACTCTTCAAAATATTGTGAAAGGAGAGTATATCCAGTTTCAAATGTCAGTATAAGATTTCTCCTTTCCACTCATAGATATCACACAAAACTCAAAGAAAATAACCAGTAAGAGTACTATCTTCATTTTCAACAAAACCAAGAAACAACTATAACTTATCAAAATTTCTGAGAAAGAGATACTGAATAAAGTCCAACAGACTCACGAAAGAAATGTAGAACATATGCTCATGTCTATAAATATCAGACAAACCTGTCAGAGCACAGATCTCCAAAATAAGTGTACTCCTAACTAATGAGCCCTGGTTTGAATTAATGAGAATAAGAATATTGCCTGGTAGCAATCACTTCTGTAGACACATTTTGCTACAATATTTCAAGCAACAGATAAATCAAGGGTAAGTAAGATATAACACAGAGAGGCCATATTTTCTGAAAGATACAGCAAAGCAGGGAATACAATATTCTGCATATTGTGAGTCACACTGCCAGATTAATTCAGTATGTTAGGAAAAGTAAAGGCAGAAAGAAGTCAAACACACACACACACACACTTACTTCTGGGTCATAAGGAGAATTTCCACAAGCTTAAAACATAGTCTTTATTCTTAACTCATAGGAAGCTTCACAGTGAATTTGAAGTCTAAGAAGTCCTTACTTCACTCAAATATGAATTGTAATAAAATAAAAAGAACTAACAGAACTATGACAAAGGCACTACAAATAAAAAAAGGAAAGAAATGTAGAAATAACTGACACATAAAATATACTCATTCTAAAAATTTTTGATAGAGCACATAATATTGTAGGCAAATATACTCTTATAAAAATACAGATTAGGCTGGGCGCGGTGGCACATGCCAGTAATCCAAGCACTCTGGGAGGCCAAGGCAGGCAGATCACGAGGTCAGGAGATCGAGACCATCCTGGCCAACATGGTGAAGCCGCATCCCTACTAAAAATACAAAAATTAGCTGGGCATGGTGGCACATGCCTGTAATCCCAGCTACTTCAGAGGCTGAGGCAGGAGAATTGCTTGAACCAGGGAGTCAGAAGTTGCAATGAGTCGAGATGGCACCACTGCACTCCAGCCTGGTGACAGAGCAAGACTCCATCTGAAAGAAAGAAAGAAGAAAGAAAGAAAGAAGGAAGGAAGGAAAGAGGGAGGGAGGGAGGGAGGGAGGGAAGGAAGGCAGGAAGGAAGGAAGGAAGAGAAAGAAAAGGAAGGAAGGAAGGAAGGAAATAAATAAATAAATATTAAAATAATCAGAACCTCAATTACCTTTTAAAAACTCTTTCTAAAATAAGAGGGAAGACATGAGACAGCAACAAAAGAAGTGACAAAAACTAACTTAAACTATAACAGAAGTAAAGGACAAATTAGAAGCAGACATTAGAAACTGTAGAAAACCTGGTAAAGGATATAAATGATAGGCTTGAGGAAAGAAGCAAAATAAAAAGTCTTATTTACATTGTTGGTGGGAAGGAAAATTAGTTCAACCATTGTGGAAGACACTATGGAGATTCCTCAAGGATCTATAACCAGAAATATCATTTGATCCAGCAGTCTCATGACTAGGTATATACCAAAAGGAATATCAATCATTCTACTATAAAGACACATGCACACATATGTTGATTGCAGCACTATTTACAATAGCAAAGTCATGGAACCAACCCAAATGCCCACCAGTGATAGACTGGATAAAGAAAATGTGATACATATATACCATGGACTACTATGCAACCATAAAAAGGAATGAAATAATGTCCTTCGCAGGGACATGAATGAAGCTGGA
>CAUYLG010018735.1:0-13229 GCA_963573385.1 Cacajao melanocephalus
AATTATTGGCATAAAAGAGGTTTTTAATACCCATTTTTAGACTGCATTCTAGCCTGGGCAATAGAACAAGAATCTCGTTCTCTCTCCCTCTTTCTCTTCCTCTTTCTTTCTCTCTTACATTCTTTTTTTTTCTTTCTTTCAAAAATAATAAAAAAAAAGAAATAGTTTTGTCAGTTGTCCTATTATTTGCACTGAAGCAGATTATGTATTTACATGTTACTATATTCTAGAAGTGCAAAGGTATGCATTATTGTAAGGAAGCTATGGGTAATAGTTATTTCCAAAAGTTACATTGACTTTCAGAATTAAAGCTCTGTTGCATTCATCACATCAGATAATTGTCATTCTTAATCTGACAGGGCTGTAGAATCTCACATTTCTACACCTGACTTACTAGTAACCCATGTGTACAAATTCTTCCATGATCCACATGCCCACTCACCTAAGAATCCTCCCTGCTGTTGGCATGGAGCACCAATGTGCTGGGCACTGAGCCAGGTATTTAGTCTACACTGAGAGATGTGCACTCAATCTCTGGAATTAATCAGAATAGGCCAGAATTGCTACACAGATAATCCCTAAACAGAACTGTGTGTGTTAAACAGTGAGAAAGACACAAACAGAACTATTTGTTAGGCAGAGGCAACACATCAGACAAATACGTTATGCTATCCCCCACTCAGAATACCTCAGAGGCTTTCTACCACCTTCCAGAAGCCAGTCTGGCATTCAAGGAAATTTATTCTCAGATCTCATTCAATCTTCCCACTGTTATATCCTGTAAGTAGGCTCCCTGCTTCTCTAGCCATACAGTCTGTTTTCCATCCTACTCCTGAATTTTCTATCTCAGTTTTATTTATTGTACCCTCTTCTCCTCAGAAGTAAAATTGTGCTTGTCAGATAATGCCCTTGAGGTAGGGGTTGAGAAATTAATTGCTATGCTCATGGCCTTCCTGCCAGGACCTGGTCCTCCCTTTCTCCCTTTTGTTTTAAAGCCAAAGGTAGCGATAAAGCCCTGGGAAGGTAGGGTCACATGATCTCCCTTTAGGGCTGCAACAGTGGGAGGTTGAGAGCCTGAATATTCCCTCTGGAGAGGATGGGTTGCTGGTGGCACATTGAAGTACAGGAAAGATCCTTTCCTGAGAGGACCCATTCTTCAAGGCTCTGTCCAGAAGGAACCTCCTACTTGAAGTCTTCTACAATCACACAGTCAGAAGCAACTCTTCCTCTGGGCTCCTCTTAGATCTCTGTACAAACCACCTAGACTAAATTGGCTTGTGCAGACCTTTGTATCCTACTGAACTGTAAGTTTCTTGAGGCTAATGACATGTTTATACACTTGGTGTTTTCCTTCCTACCTAGAACAACACCTTCTCTGCCTAATGAATCTTTGGGGGTAGGAATGAGTGGACATTTTTTGGTTATAGAGGAAGGGGTTATTTGGTGTCATCATCTGGAATTGTTTGGTTTTACAAAACAGAAATCCTCTGAAAGAAACTCATAAAAAGGCAGTGTTTTAGAAGGATACAAGGGCATCTCACGGAACTTAATTGTGGTATTACAGTCTGGGTTTAGGGAGATGTAAATGTTTCCAGTAACCCCCTGTCTGGATTCCCCCTCTTCCTGGCACTGTGTGATTCTCTCCAGCCCATCTGTCTGTCTATTCTATTCTCTCTTGACCACTTCTCAAGGCTGGTTCTGCTCCCCGATACTTCAGATGACATGCAATATTAGCTTATTGTGAAGCAAACTCTGGCCCGAGGTCAATGTGGTCTTTTAAATTAGGACTTACCACCATCCTACTAACTACAATTTTTATTAAGTCTTTAAAAATTCTCAAGGGAAAGAACATGGCTGGCACTGGTTAGCCAGAGTCAGATTAAGACACTTAGAGACCTCAAAGAACTAAAAAGATTGTGTTCCACATATACTGTATAAGCAAAATTTTACAATAATTCTAAGCAATGAAATAAGAGTGAGAAAGTTCTCAATAGTCTGATATTTTTTCCCTGATGACTACTTTGATTTTTTAAACATCCTAGTAATAATTATTATCAAAGGAAATTTGATGTTTCCTCAATTTTTCCAGTGCATTAATCATTATCTATTTGGTAATCTGACTTGGGGCCACTCAGGGGATTATCTTCCCAGGGAGAGGTGATATGGTTTGGCCCCCACTCAAATCTCATCTTGAATTGTAACTCCTATGATTCCCATATGTCATGGGAGGAAGTTGTTGAGAGGTGACTGAATCATGAGGGCGGGTCTTTCCCATGCTGTTCTCTTGATAGTGAGTGGGTCTCACGAGATCTGATGGCTTTAAAAACGGGAGTTTACCTGCACAAGCTGACTTCTCTTGTCTGCCTCCATGTGAGACATGCCTTTCACCTTCTGCCATGATTGTGATGACTTCCCAGCCATGGGGAACTGTAAGTCCAATAAACCTCTTTCTTTTGTAAATTGCCCAGGTTTGGGTATGTCTTTATTAGCAGTGTGAAAAATATATACATAGTAAATAGGCACAAGCAGAGTGGGGTGCTACTGAAAAGATACCCAAAAAATGTAGAAGCAACTTTGGAACTGGGTAACAGGCAGAGGTTGGAACAGTTTGGAGGGCTCAGAAGACAAGAAAATGTGGGAAAGTCTGGAACTTCCTAGAGACTTATTGAATGGCCTTAATAGAAAGCCTGATAGAGATATGGATAAGAAGGTCCAGGCTGACGTGGTCTCATATGGAGATGAGGAACTTATTGGGAACTGGAGCAAAGGTGGCCTTTGTTATGTTTTAGCAAAGGGACAGGTGGCATTTTGCCCCTGCCCTAGAAATTTGTGGAGCTTTGAACTTGAGAGAGATGACTTAGGGTATCTGGTGGAAGAAATTTCTAAGTAACAAAGCATTCAAGAGGCGATGTATAGATCTTTTAAATCTGGGTCTAGAGGTCAGAGAAAGAATAAGTTAGAGGTTTTGAGGCAAAAGAAAGCCTCTGTTATTAGAGGGAGCTACATGGTATGGAAAAGAATGCAAGCAGCCTCTAGGAGATAAGAGCAGCCCCAGCTGACAGCCAGCAAGCAAACAAGAACCTCAGTCTTACAACCACAAACACAGCTGTCCCTTGAATAACACAGCTTGAACTGTGCAGGTCCACTTATACCAGTTTTTTTCCAATAACTGTATTAGAACATGTTTTGGAGGTTTGCAACAATTTGAAAAAATTCCCAGATGAGCTGTATAGTCTAGAAATATATATATATATATATAAAGAAAAGTTTAGATATGCATGAATATATAAAATACATACAGATACCAGCCTATTTTATCATTTACTACCATAAAGTATATGCAAACCTATTAGAAAAAGTTTAAGTTTATCAAAACTTACACACTCAAATACTTACAGATTATATGTGATGCCATTTGCAGTTGAGAGAAATGCAAAGAACATAAAGATGCAGTATGAAAGCATTACTGCGTAAAATTAACTGTAGTAAATGTTGTACTTCTGAAATAATTTTGTAGGCACCTCCTGGTGCTATTGTGGTGAGCACAAGTGTTGCAGGTATCCACTTAAAATGCCATGTGGCACGAATCATCTTGTAAGCAGTTTATCTCTCCAGTAAATTGCATATAATAGTAACAAGTGACTTCTCATGGTTCTCACATATTTTTCATTGTGTTTAATGCAGTACTGTAAACCTTGAATAACACCATGGAACCCACATGAAGTGCAACTAATGTTGGTAGAAGTGTACCCAAGAGGCAGAGAAAAGTCATGACATTACAGGACAAAGTTGAATTGCTTGATATGTACCATAGATTGAGGTCTGCAGCTGCAGTTCCCTGCCATTTTAAGATAAATGAATCCAGCATAAGAACCATTGGAAAAGAAAAAGAGAGGGAGAGAGAGAAGGAAACTTGTGAAGGCATTGATGAAGCTTTGCCAGCAGGTGCAAAAATGTTTTACGTTTTGCAAAATGCCTCTTAATCTTATATTGAAAATGCAGCTTTTATGTGGGTGCAAGATTGGAATAATAAAGGCATACCTATATACTCGAATATGATTCAAGGAAAAGCCAAGTCATTATATGACAACTTAAAGCAAAATGAAAGTGAAAGATCTAAACCTGGAGGATTTATTATCAAAACATCCTTTGCTAGCAAAGAATGTTTTAGAAAGAAGTTTGGTGTTAAAAATGTTAAGATAACAGGAAAAGCAGCTTCTGCCTACCAAGAGGCAGTAGACGACTGTCCATATGCAATTAAGAAAATCATTGAGAAAGAATATCTTCCTAAACAGGTTTTTAATGAAGACTAAAGTTCCAAGTTCTGCCAAAAAAAAATGCCACAAAGTACACTTATTAGAAGAGAGGCAAGAACCAGGAGTTGGGGCAGGAAAGGGTAGGTTAATGCTACTGTTTTGTGCAAATGTAGTCAGGCTTGTGAGCAGGACGGCCCTATCTATAAGGACTTTGCCTACCATGAAGTCTTGAGAAAAGAAGAGAAACACCAGCTGCAAGTCTCTTTGCTTGTACAAGAAGAAGGCTGGAGGATGAGAAACATTTTTCTGTTTGGTTTCATTGATGCTTTGTCCTGAAGTCAGAAGAACCTTGCCAGTAAGAAACTGCCTTTAATTATATATATATATATTTTATATCTAACAATGCTCCTGGCCACTCAGAACCCATGAGTTCAACACCAAAGGCATCAAAGTGGTCTCCTTGCCCCCAGACATAGCATCTCTAATTCAACCTCAAGATCAGGGGTCATAAAGAGCTGTAAGGCTCATACATGTAGTTCTATATGGAAAGGATTGTCAATGCTAGGGAAGAGAGCCCTGATAAAGAGAACATTATTAAAGTCTGGAAGGATTGCACCATTAAAAATACCATCATTGTTACAGAAAAAAATGTGAAAGCCACAAAGTCTGAAACAACAAATTCCTGCTAGAGAAAACCATGTCCAGATGCTGCCCATAACTTCACAGGATTTACAGAGACAATCAAGCAAATCACAAAAAGAACATGGATATGGCAAAAGAAGATGGGAGGCAAAGCTTTTCGAGATATGAATCTTGGAGAAGTTCAAGAGATAATAGGTACTGTACTAGAAGAAATCACCGAAGTCAACTTGATGGAGATGAACAGTGCCAGAAAACAAATTGACAGTAGACAATCCATCAGAAGGGTTCTGATTATTCAAGACTGCTTTTGACTTCTTGTATGACATGAACCCTTATATGATATGGGCATTGAAACCAAAGCAAACAGTAGAAGGATTGGTACTATATAGGAACTCTTTCAGAGAAATAAGAGAAAAAAGAAATTACAATGTATTTCGTAAAGTTACACCAAGTGTGCCTGCCTCTCCTTCCTACCTCCCCTTCCGCTTTCTCACCTCTTCCACCTCTGCCACACTTGATCCCGCAAGACCAACCCTTCCTCTCCCTTCTCCTCGACATGATGATGAAGAGGACGAAAACCTTTATGATAGTCCATTCACACTTAATAGTAAATATATTTTCTCTTCCTTATTATTTTCTCAGTAACATTTTCTTTTCTCTAGCTTACCTAGTTTTAAGAAAACTGAATCTAATAAATATAATAAACAAATTACATATTAATCAGCTATCTATGTTATCAGTAAGCCTTTCAGTCAAGAGCAGTCTGTTAGTAGTAAGTTTTGGGGGAGTCAAAAGCGATACATGAATTTTTTTTACTATGCAGGGAGTCAGCGCCACAACTCCCATGTTGTTTAAAGGGTCAACTGTAACTGAATTTGGCCAATGACCTTGGAAGCAAGAACTTCCAAGGTCACCTGAAGACCTTGAGTCTCCCAGTGAGAACTCAACCCACCCAACACATTTATTTTAGCCTTTTGATACCCCTAGCTGAGAACAATATCATGCCATACCTATTTTAAAATGATACATTGTGGTAATTTTTTATACAGAAATAGATAACTAATACAGAATAACTATAAAAATTGAGAATCATGACACTAGACAAAGGAAATTGGTTCCAGCATGTAGTGAATAAGTGTTTCTGCTTGCTCCCCATTCATTTCTCCTTTTTTTTTTTTTAATAGTTATCTTTGGATATCTGCCTTTCCTCCTCTGTTAGTCTGATTGGTATGGGGTCGTCCCCCCAAGCCCCGCCTTCACCTCCACAAGTGAGCATATGACCCAGGTTCAGCAAAAAAGGTTCCATTTTGAAGTTTCCTTTGGAACTACTGGGAAAGAGAAGATCATTCAAAGGATGAAAGGCCATCCTGGAATAAATCTACCATAGGAAAGTAGAGACTTAAGACATGGAGAGCATCCTAATCCTGTTGATATGGTTTGCCCCAATATCCAATCATACCAAAAAGTAGAATCCCATTACTATTCAGTTATGTAAGCCAATACATTTCCCTTTTTGCTTAAGCCAATTTTGGGATATAACTTGCAATCCAAAGAAGTCTGGAAGAAAGCATAGCATATAACATTATAGCCGGAAAAAAAAGTAAACCCTACATTTTCTAGTGTACAAGTATCTGAAAGAACAATATAAACCACCATTCAATATTAAAGATAAACACTATGACTTCTGTTATATGGAAGACTATAATATTTAAACATCACTTCCTCAGGGAAGCCTTAGCTGATGCTTCCGTTGGCTCAGATATGCCTTTTATATTCTCTCTTGGCACTTATATGTCCCCCTCCAGAGCACAGTGCATTTATAATCAAATATTTATTTATATAATTGCCTGTTTGATGTCTTTCTTTCTTAGGCAGTCCTGTGGGGACAAGCACTGTGGCTTAGCACTGTATCCCCAGGGCTGCCACAAAATAGGTGTCCAACTGTATCACTGGTTGAATGAATGATTCCAAGTACCCTAGCATGACTAAAGTTCATAAAGGAGTAATACTTTTGGCCTATTTGAAAGAATTCATGTATCATTTATGTGCTTGAAGTATAAATCCAGTTGCTTTTACTATAAGTAAATTTGATTTCATCACCATTCTTAAGATAATCTAACACCAATTAGCTTCAAATTTCCTTCCATAAATTCAAGTGAAAGTAAGAGCTAACACGTGTGAATCAGTTCACAAATTAGAACATGCTTTTCATATACATTAGCTTCCTTAATCCCTGCAAGAATCCTGGAACTGAAGAACCAAGGCTCAAGGAGGTGCCTTGTCCAGGGTCCCACACACATGGTGAGGTGGCGCCAGGACTAGACTAAATCTAGTGCATTTCTCCTGAAGATAATGAGCATCCAAGTCCATATTAACAAATTCTTCCTTTTTTGTTTAACCAAGGCATTTGTCATTTTGATATTACTTTAAGCTCTACGGATGTATAATAAATCATGTGATAAAAAGCTGAATAATGAAGAATAAACTGGAATTCAGTTATTCTAAAGGATAACATTAAATTTTATATTTTAGCCAGATGAGTAAAGCACTCAAGTGTGAGTATGTGTGTTGAGGGATGCAGGGGCATATTGCTTTAAAGTGGGAGAAAAAGTCTTTTTACTTGCTGGAACCACTCAGAATTTCCCAGTTACATCTAGTCTAGCCCTAATAAACAATTTGATAAGTTTGATTTTGTTTTGCTTTTATAAAAACTGTTATGCTTATCTGCTATAGTATGACAAAAGTAAATTACCTTTTAGAAAGGAATTACTTTTGGGTAACAGGTCATTGTTTCACTGAAGATTCATGATTAAAAAAATCTTTATGGAGGTGAGGCCTGTTTTCTTCCTTTTATAATTGTCATAATCCACCAGAAATAATATATAATTCTGTGTAACTCTACGGCTGTCTCACAGATGGATGGGATAATATGTCTCTGTTTCTCCAGCCCTAACCCTGATCCCCTACTTCTGTTTCTCCACTCATTCAAAGTCCTTGTAATTGTCACTTGGTAATGTATACAAGCATGCACGGACAGAGAGGTAACAGGGCATGCTCAAGTTTTCCTGCCAGTGATGTGCATTGCCTATGTCATAAACAGTAAATCCTTTATGCTGAAAGCCTGTTCGTTTTCACACCATTCACTTGTCTGCTAACAGTTGTCCAAATTTTTTAATTCGGCCTCTTACACTAATCCTGCAACTGCTGGTCCCAGACAGGTGCAGGGATCAGACTGGCTCAGTTAAGTAAAACATCTGGCCTGAAAATGATAATAGGCTCATTTTACTCCCTCCAGCTATAGGAAGAATGTGGAGTTTTCAAATGTTAAAACACACAATTAGGCTTTAATATTCACTTAAACGTACAGATCCCAAGCCTCACCACCACATGCACACATGTGCACATTCACACACACATATACTAACATACACACATGATAAGTAACTTTTCACTATTCCTTTTGTAAAACAAGATCTCTAAAGAGCAAGAGCCTGGGAAACATAAGGATCCAATTCTGGCAATCGTGTTGTTTCTGGGTTTCCCCAGGTATTGGTGGCGGAGCTCTCAGGCCTAAAGGCAACTTTTTGCAGGAAGCACATCACCAGCTTCAATGACATTCTCAGGTTTTATGACTTTATGAGTTCAAAGCAAATTATACACAATTCAAGATGAGAAAGATGATACCTGGGGATAGGATTACTTGGTGGAAGGCCTTTAGCCTCATCTGTCCCTTTTAGAATCTAGTCATAGACAGGGACTTGATATGATAAACTACCGACATTTATGAGTCCTCCCAGCTCTAAATATGTGGTAATTTTATGATACCCACATATGTGTGGTGGCAGACATGCTGTCCAGATCTCAAAAGGAAAATATACATGTTAGAAGGATTCTTGATTTTCAACAAAGCTGAGATACTCCCCAGAAAACCCACTATCAGTTGGCATCCCCTAGTATACTTTCAGGAGCTGAAGACAATTTCTGCATTCATGGCCAGAGCCACCCATTAGAATTTTTACCTCTATTATTGCCTAGTGAAGAATATTGCTTGTATAAACCCAGGTCAGCTAAGTTTAATGAGGCTAAATTATCAGAGAGAGTTTGGATGAGGAACTAAAACAAAATCCTTGACCAGCAGTAAAAGCTGAAAAAGAAAATTTGCTTAGGGCTGGCGATATTGTTTGGCTGTGTCCCCACCCAAATCTCAAATCTCTTCTTGAATTGTAGTTCACGTGTTATGGGCAGGACCTGGTGGGAAGTTACTGAATTATGGAGCTAATTACCCTTATGCTGTTCTCATGATACTGAATGAGTTCTGATGGCTTTATAAGAGGCTTTCCCCCTCTTTGCTTTCATTCTTCTCCTTTCTGCTGCCATGTAAAGAAGGATGTGTTTGCTTCCCCTTCCACCATGATTGTAAGTTTCCTAAGGCCTCCCTAACCCTTTGGAACTGTGAGTCAATTGCACCTCTTTCCTTTGTAAATTACCCGGTCTCAGGTATGTCTTTATTAGCATCATGAGAATGGACTAACACAGCTGGCCTTCCTGCCACCAAGAACTGGTACATAATGGTGAGGCCTAGTGCAAAATTAAAATGCAGGAACTCTTGTTCAAAAGTTATTAAGGATTTCAAAGTGGCAATAGCAGAACATGAAACCAACCATGAGGCTATTCTAAACAAAGGGTCCTGTTGGACTGCACAGATCACATGACCATGAAAACAGCCTTGTGCCACCTACAATCTCACAACACAGCATAGCTGTGAGATTGTATGCACTTTGAGGCAATGAGAGTGACTTGTTCATCCTTGGATCCTCAATGTTACTAAGCACAGTGCTTGCCCCACTCTCATTCTTTGTAAATAAGGGGTGGATTAGATATTAATAAGAAGTTTGAATTTTATTTGTTAAGTAGGTGGACAGTGATTCTGGAGGGCATGTAGAAACTTTTTGTAATAGTCAATGACAGTGAATCTCAAACTGTGGCCCTTGAACTAGTAACTTTGGCATCACCTAAGAATTTGATAGAAATATAAATTAACTGGTCTTACTCAGACCTACAGAATCAGAAACTCTGCAGATAAGACCCAAAAATCTGTTTTGACAAATGCTTGAGGTGATTCTGATCATACCAGAGTTTGAGAACCAAGTGATCAGGTACTAGATAAAGGGTCCCTTTAATAGTATGCTGGTAGGAGGGCTGGGAGAGAGAGAAACAGAAAGTACCCCATGAATATGTAAAATTATTTGTTAATAAAAAACAAAATATGAAAAATTTTTAAAAAGACATAATTGGCAGATGTAATAATGAATTATTTGTGAGAAAAAGAGAGTCTAGGATAATTCTCACATTTTGGCTGCAGTGACTATTTCATTATGCCACTTTTATCTCAGTGGTAACTCACTGAGATAAAAGGAGGAGGGTCAGATCTCAGGAAATAAGAAGGACTTAGTTTTTGCATAAATAAAAACATAAAGATCTGTAACTCTCCATTTACACCTTTTTCTTGCCTTCAGATGTTTAGAATCTTTTAATGATAAATTCTTAAAATATTGTGAAAGTGTTTATATTTTGTATGATCAGTTAGATGTAATAAGATTGATGCTACCCCAACCTATGTATATATGTTCTTTACATTTGAAATACTTAATCCATCAACCACAAATGAAAATTAAAAACCTAGAGTGATAGGTAGTGGGAAAGGGTGACTGGAATAAACTGTAACTACTAGAGGACTAAAAAGAGAAAATGAGAGATTGGGCTGAGGTATGAGTGAAAAGGAACTCTCTTGGCTATTCCTATTATATTATATTACTTACATATTACATACCTTATATAATATTCATAACATAGATAATAAAAATAAAATAATAGAAAATATTTGCTAAATGTGTATCTAATATATAACTTGCATCTGTAATATATAAAGAACATTCTACATAAAATAAGATAATCCAATTCAAAAAGTAAGCAAAAAATACTTCATTAAAGAAGAGATATAGATAACATATAAAAACATGAAAAGATGTCCATCATCATCAGTTAACAGGAAAATGTAATTAAAACACAGATATTACTATATATCTATAAAAATGCTGATGAAGAACAACTATAACTCTTATAATTGCTGGTGGGAATGCAAAATTGTACAATTGTTTTGGAAAAATTTTAAGTTTTTATAAAGTTAAACACACACTGATCATACAACCTATAAATCTCACTCCTAGGTCTTACCCTAGATAAATGGAAACAATGTACTTGCAAAGACCTGTATGTGACTGTTTGTAACATCTTCTTCATCATTACCCAAAGCTGCAAACAACACAATGCCCATCAACTGCTGAATGATGAACAAATTGTGGTAAACCCATACAATAGAATACAACTCAGCAATATACAGGAAAAACCCTACTGATATATACAGCAACAAGGATGACTAACAAAAGCCTCTTGCACTAACAAAAGTCTGCTCTCCTTAGCCAAAGGACAAGGAAAGGAGAAGCCTAGCAAGACAGAAAGCTTTTAGACAATAAATATTCTACTCTAGCCAAATACCACATTAAAACCTTGGTTCCATCTCCATCCATGCTAGCAAAGGCTGGATAAAGAGCCTAGACTTCCATCCTCAGCAGATTATAAAGAGATGCCCAACACACTGCTAGGGTGGTGTCAGAGGAGGCCACCCTAAGACCAAGAGTGTCACCCCCACCATACTGTAATAATACCCTGGCCTATGGTGTTAATAGTTCCAGCCCCACCCAGCAGTAATGAGATATTCCTCCTTTTCCCTGCAAGAATGTCATCAGAGATGACCTGGTGAAGAGTTGGGACTTCACCATCATCCAGTGATTAAGCCACTGTCCACATGGAATCAGTCAAGGCCATAGGGAGAGCCAGAACTCCCATGCCCACTCAGCAGTAGTGAGGAGACTCCCTTAGAGGCTTAGTAAGAAACCCGAAATTAGCAAGGTTATGAGACCCCATTCCTCTGGCAGAACAGTGACAGAGAAACCCAATTAAAGTAGAAATCTACACTCATAATACAATACAAAAATGTCCAGGTTTCAATTTGAAAAATCACTCTTCATAACAAGAACTGGAAATATATATCAATAAAATGATAAAAGACA
This sequence comes from Cacajao melanocephalus, assembly GCA_963573385.1. Taxonomy (NCBI): domain Eukaryota; kingdom Metazoa; phylum Chordata; class Mammalia; order Primates; family Pitheciidae; genus Cacajao; species Cacajao melanocephalus. The sequence continues at coordinate 12,029 of CAUYLG010018735.1, forward strand.
ATAAATAGATGCCAACACCAAGATGGCACAGGTTAGAGTTATCTGGCAAAGATATTACAGACGCCATGATAAAAATGCTCCAACAAGCAATTATGAACATGCTTGCAACAAAAAATAGAAAGTCTCAGCAAATAAATAGAAGACATAAAAAAAGAATCCAATGGAAACTTTAGAACATAAAAATATAATAATTGAAATTTAAAAGCTCAGTGGTTAAACTCAGCAATAACAAAAAAAGGTGGGAATACAGGAGATAATCAGTGATCCAAAATTTAAAACAATGGAAATTTCCTAATCTGAACAATAAAATAGACTGAAATAAAAAGATGAATAGTGCCTGAAAGACATTTAGGACTAAAGCAAAAGATCTAATGTTTAAGTCATCAGAATCCTAAAATAGGAGAAGAAAGAGGGTGAGACTGAAAAAGTATTTAAACAAATAATGGCTGAAAACTTCCAAAATTTACCAAGTGACATAAACCTACAGATTCAAGAGGCAGAGTAAGCCTCAAATAGGAAAAATTCAAAAAATACATACCAGGACATATCGCAGGTAAACTTTGAAAAAGAAATACAAATTAAAAATTTTAAATTTAAAGTAGACCTAAAAAAAAAATCTTAACATCTAGGAAAAATGAACCAAATGATAGCAGTTTCTCATCAGAAACCATGGAGGCCAGAAGGAAAGTGCTAAAATTTTTCAAGTGCTAAAAGAAAAGAACTGTCAACACTGAATTAACCATCAACCAACAGGATCTAATAGACATTTAAAGAATACACCATCCAACAACAGAATACGTGTTATTTTTAAGTGCCTATAGAACATGTATCAAGAGACACCATATCCTGGGCCACAAAACAAACCTTAACATTTAAAATAATTGAAGTCATATGAACTGTGTTCTCTGATTATAATGGAACCAAATTAGGACCAATAACAGAAAGATAACAGAAAACTACTCTCAAAACTAAACAACACACTTCTAAATAATCCATGGGTCAAAGAGAAAGTCTAGAGGGAAATTTTAAAAATACACTGAATTGAATAAAAATGATAACTAGGGAGAGATCCAAGATGGCCGATTAACAACAGCTCAGGATTGTAGCTCCCAGTGAAAGCGCAGAGAGCGAGTGGACGCCGCACTTTCAGATGAATTTTTGTTGCCCACAGACTAGGAGATTCCCGGCGGAGGAGCCACAC
>CAUYLG010018736.1:0-15294 GCA_963573385.1 Cacajao melanocephalus
AGATGGAGTCTCATTTTGTCACCCAGGCTGAAGTGCAGTGGTGTAATCTCAGCTCACTGCAACCTCCACTTCCCAGGTGCAAGCTATTCTCATGCCTCAGTGTCCTGAGTAGCTGAGATTACAGATGTGCACCACCATGCCCAGATAATTTTTGTATTTTTAGTAGAGACAGGGTTTTGCCATGTTGGCCAGACTAGTCTCAAACTCCTGGCCTCAAGTGATCTGCCCTCCTTGGCCTCCCACAGTGCTGGGATTATAGGCATGAGCCACCACACCCGCTGTGTTCCCCCATTTTTAATAAGGCTCTTCTCTCCTGTGTTTATGGCCACCCTGGAAATTGGAACTGCCCTGGCACCATTTGGGTCCCCAGTCTGCTGAGGATGTACCACCCATCAGGACATGGACACACGGAGGCCCTTCAGGCATGAGGACAGCCTGACACAGGCACCCTGGCAGACCCCTCCAGCCTCCACCCCATGACCCTGAAGCCCTACCTTCAATATACGGCTGATTATCTAATCTGGCAGAAGGCAGTGGAGATGTAAGGCCTTGAAGATCCCCCAGCCCACAGGCCATGGCAAGCAGGTATCTAGTCCTCACTGCTCCTTCTAATCGGTTGTGGAGGCAGAGGGGGTGGGGCACCCAACTGCCAAGATTCTAGAACACATGGTTTATGTGTTCAGGACTGTGGGGAGTAGGGGTCTGCCCCAGGGTTGGGGGTCTATCTGGCAGTGGCAGTTGCGGGACTCTGAGAAGGAGGTAGTGTGGTCATGGCAAGGCCCTGCCAGGGCCACAAGGTGATGGTGCTGTTGGGAACCTCCCTGGAGCGGTATTCCTGGTGCCCGGCCCATGACACTGCGTCCTGGGCCCAGCTCTCTGCAGTGTAGCTGATGCCCAGCCTTGACCTTCTTGGTGCCCCAGTGTGTAGTTCTGAGCCTGTGACAGCACAACATTTCTGGCTCGTGACAGTGTCTGGTGCCCGGCCCATGAAGCACCCTAGTGCCCAGTCCAGGCCCCTTCATGAAGCCCCTCTGATACCCTCTGGAGGTGTGGGAACTGAGGCACTGAAGGAGGTATAACTAGTTCTTGTAGTGTGTGATGTGATTAAGGTAGAACTGGAGGTTTCTTTTTTCCCTCACGGTCTGTATTTTCTTACTTTTCTTCTTTTTTTTTTTCTTTTTTTAGAGACAGGGTCTCACTCTGTTACCATGCTGGAGTGTGATGGTATGATCATAGCAAACCGCAGCCTCCACCTCCTAGGCTGAAGCAATTCTCCTACCTCAGCCTCCCGAGTAGGTGGGACCACAGGTGTGTACCACCATGCCTGGCTAATTTTTTTTTTAATTTTTTGAGAGACAAGGTCTCGCTGTGTTGCCCAGGCTGGTCTCAAGCACCTGGACTCAAGCAATTCTCCCCCATGGGCCTCCCAAAATGCTGGGATTATAGGCATAAGCCACTGCGCCTGGCCCAGGGTCTGCATTTTCAAGGGAAGAGCTCCTGAGTTGAGGAAATGTAGGTACGTTTAGCCTGGGAGGGTGGCTTCCTAAGAGGAAGCAGCTTGCAGACTTGGGTCTTCATGAATCAGCAGAATGAATGACATCTGGGGACACCTCGCCACCACTCCCCTGAGGTATCCCCTCCCAAGGATCCCAGGCTCCTCACAGTGTCCCTGCAGGAAGCTCCTGCTCCACCCTGCTGCCAGTGCTGCCAAGGACATGGGGTGACGAGGTTGTTCACACACTGCTGGGGAGCTAAACTGACACGGCCACTGCAAACAATGTTTGGAATCATTTAGCAGAACAGAAAGTGCGCCGGCCCCACAACCCACATTTCCACTCCTGGCTTCATGCCCTGAAAACTGCATGGATGCAGCAGGACAGGTGCAGGAGACTGATCACTAGCTGCGCTGTTGGAAGGAGCCCCAGCTGGAAACTACTCAACCGCCATCCAAGGTGCAGCAGCTACGCAGACTCCTCAGCAGCGGTGAGAATGGACAAGCTGCTGCTACACCTAGCTAGATGGTGACGCTCATCACCCTGTCCCGAGTGAAAGAAGTCACATGCAAAAGGGTACACAGACTGCACGAAATTCAAAAACAGGCAAAACAAACTAATTTTAGAGATGTATGGTAGAAAATCAAGGAAATTATTATCTGTACAATCAGATTCGCTCTAGGAGGAAAGACGTAGGGAAAGAGAGAGAAAGAAAAGAGAAACTTCAGAGAAGAGAAAAGCTATCTACTCTTCTGCCTTTGTGGAAAATAATTACTTGGGGGAAACAACCAATCAATCAATAAAACAAAATAGGATAACTGAATAAAGATCAGGCATATCTGTTATCACAACCAACGTGAATGCATATAATTCTATTTTTAAAAGAAAAAGATCCTCGTGTTGGATAGAAAAAAACCCATTCACATACTACTAATTAGACACACACCAAAACCCATTCACATACTACTTATTAGACATGTACCAATAACAAATTGGCATAAATAAGGTGAAAGTAAAAAGATGTGGCTGGGCTTGGTGGCTCACACCTACAATCCCAGAACTTTGGAGGCTGAGACAGGCGGATGGCTTGAGCCCAGGAGTTCGAGAGCAGCCTAGGCAAATAGCAAGACCTCGTCTCTACAAAAAAAAAAAAAAAAAAAAAAAAATTAGCCAGGTGGGGCATGCACCTGTGGTCCCAGCTACTCAGGAGGCTGAGATTGTGGTGAGCTGAGATCATGCCACTGCACTCCTGACTGGGCAACATAGTGAGACCCGTCTCAAAAAATAATCATTTTAAGAATTAAAAATTAATTAAATTTTTAAAAGATGGGCAAAAATGGCAGGGCATGGTGGCTCATGCCTATAATCCTAGCACTTTAGGAGGCCAAGGAGGGTGGATCACAAGGTCAGGAGTTTGAGACCAGCCTGGCCAATATGGTGAAACACCGTCTCTACTAAAAATACAAAAAATAGCCAGGTGTGGTGGTGCATGCCTGTAGTCTCAACTACTCGAGAGGCTGAGGCAGGAGATGGCGCCACTGCACTCCAGCCTGGATGACAGAGCAAGACTCTGTCTCAAAAAAAAAAAAAATTGGCAAAAATATATTAAGTATATGCAAGCAAAAATAGCAATGGCAACGTTAATATCCTTAAAATGATTCAAGACAAATGATTTAGGCAGAAAAAGAAAGCTATTTTGTGTTGAAAAAGACACAAATTACAAGAGAAACATCATAAAGTTCTGTCCACCAATAAAATAATGTCAAACATATGAAACAAAATCAATCAGCAATATATGAGAAACTGGAAAATCTCACTTGTGGTAGGAGAGTCTTCACCAACTCACTCTGTCTTTGTGAGATGGAATATCTATACAACCACTAATCAAAGAATACTAATAATTAGAGCAATGCATTATTTAAAAACCTTACTGGGTGTGCCCAAGGCAAATTCATAACCTTAAAGGTGTTTATTATTGAATAATAGAGAATGAAAATAAATGACCTAAATACTCAAATCAAAAAACTATAAAAGGTAGAAAATAAACCAGAGGAAAATCTGAAGGAAAAAGAGTACAAAATATAAAATTGTACCTTAATCACTTAGAAGAACAGCCAAAATTAAGAATGAACTCTGATCTGGATCTTTGAAAAAACAAACAGTGTTATGTAGGACAAAAGGCATGTTTTATATTGATAGGGTGTAACACACTAAGATAATACAGCAGACATGAACCCTGTATTCCTAACAACACAGTTAGAAACACAGAAAGCAAGAATTGTACAAGAAGAAATAGAGAAATTCTTAATTTTTGGGGTAAACTTCTTAGAAATCAACAAATTATGCAGCTGTAAAATATGTCTGGTGTTGAGATGATTTGAATAACACAATCAATAAGCCTGATCCAATCAGTTATGGCTCAAACTTTGTTCTAAAACACACCTTCTCTTTTTTTTTTTTTAAACTTTTATTTTAGGTTCAGGAGTACATGTGCAGGTTTGTTATCTAGGTAAACTCGTGTCATGGGGGTTTGTTGTACGGATTATTTCAACACGAAGGTACTATGCCTAGTATCCAATAGTATCTGCTCCTCTCTCTCCTCCCTTGGATCACTAAAACCAAGGAGGCTCCAGGAACAACGGTGCTGTTGTTCCGCTCTATGTGTCCATGTGTTCTCATCGTCTAGCTCCCACTTTTAGGTGAGAACATGTGGTATTTGGTTTTCTGTTCCTGCATTAGTGTGCTAAGGATAATGGCCTCCAGCTCCATCCATTTTCCCAAAAAAGACATAATCTCATTCCTTTTTACGGCTGCATAGTATTCCATGGTGTATATGTAACACATTTTCTTTATCCAGTGTCATTGATGGGCTTTTAGGACTATTCCATGTCTCGGCTACTATGAATAGTGCTGCAATGAACATTCGTGAAAACACACACTTTCATTTCAGATGCACACGTAACATTCACTAAAACTGACCAAATACTAAGCCACATATAAAACCTCAAAAAATTTAAAAAGGCAGAAATAATTAAACTCATATACAGTCATGCATCGCTTAATGACAGGGAAACAGTGTGAGAAATGCATTGTTAGGCAATTTCATCACTATGTGAACATAAGAGTGTACTTACACACACCTAGATGGTAAATATATATTTTCATGTATATGTCAGGAAAACCAAATGTCCCTGCACCATTACTGAACATCAGTCATTTCCCTTACTTGTCTGCAATGCCACTATCAAATGCCACATATCAGGTCTCCACATATGCTCCTTTATAATCTTAGGGATCACTCTTGTATATGCAATCTGTAATTGACTGAAATGTCATTATGTGGCACATGACTGTTGTGATACAGAGAAAAAGAAGCCCTCACTCCTCCCCAAAACTACCCATTGGGAAATTAAATAACACGCTTCTGTATAACTCTTGGGTTAAATAATAAATACAGTGAAATTATAAACAATACAGAAATGAATGACAATGAGGCCAGTGCATACCAAATCCTGCAAAATAAAGCCAAAGTGGGACTCAGAGGAAAATTTATGGAATTAACTGAAAATATTAGAACACAAGAAAGTCTAAAGTAATGAACTAAGCATACTCCTCAAGAGGCTACAAAAAAAAATAAAATAACCACATGGAGATATCCACTCCTCGCTTTAGAGTATTTTATCCTACATTTTTTCTTTAAAAAATCTTTTTTATCTTTTTTAAGAAAAACATGTAGAAGAAAGTATACCAGAATGAGAAGTGGGTATCTCCATGTGGTGGGACTCCAGGGCAAGTTTGCTTTCTTTAGGCGTGGCTGTGTTTTCTAATTTTATACAATTAACATGTATCACTTTTATAATTCCTTTAAAAAAAAAAAAGGAATACTGCTTTTGGAGTACCATCATGAGTCACTCCTCCTGTAGCCTAAAAGCCTGCATGTTTCAGCTGTTCCCTTAACAGCATGCCCACTTTACAGACAAGCAAACTGAGGCCACAGCCCAGGCCCTTTCCCTAAGCCCCAGCACTAATGATACAGCAAAAACCGTCACTCCCCACTCCAGGGAAGCTCCTGGCAGATTTAATTCCAGGAAGCTCTGCCCTCCCACCCATGGCCAACCCCCAGGACTACCCAAGAAAAGAGAAAAGAGTCAGCTCAAGTTTACACACGTTTAATCCCTGCTCTCCTGGTCCGAGATTCCAGAATCTTTCTAGGCCACACTTCTCTGCTCCTGCTCACCCAAAGCCTAGTCATCCACCACACCTCTCTTCACTGGCATGCCAAAGCCAGATCCATTCTCCCAGGGGTTACTCTTCTCTACCCTGACTCTTGTTGCAGATGGACAAATGACCTTGGTCAAACCTCCATCTTGCTCCATTCAGCAGAGGCGAGGCAGGAGGAGGAAGGGGTAGGGAGGTCAGGAGCCCATCGGGGGCTGCAGCAGCCAGCAAAGGAACAGGAGGCAGGCAGAGGCGCAGGGACCTGAGAAGGCTCCATTGCTCATTTGCTTCTTGATCCATTTGGTGTATTTGGTGACGCGGGTGTACACGCCTGGATTCTGTGCCTTTGCGCAGGCCTTTTCCCAGGACAACACCCCAGCCAGAATCCATCCACCCTCGACTTCACAAGCCAATGGGCCCCCAGAATCCCCCTAGACAAAAAGAGAGGAGTGATGGAGGCTGCAGGTCCATCTGGGCCTGCAGAGCCCTGAGGACCCATGCCCACCCTCTGAGCTCTGCTAGGAGGGCTTTCACTCCTCCAGGAACTCACTACTTGGGGTCCTCTTTTGGCTCTTCAGCTGGGACTCATACCCCAGAATCAGGGCCAAAGTCAGCATCACAGGGGAAGGAAGGCAAGAGCAGAGCACAGCTGGGTGATGGTAAGGGAGGGAGGCTGGGCCAACGCCACCCATGGAGCTGCCCCCACCCGGGAGTGGTTCCCGACAGAAGTGGAGCTACCAGAACCTCCCAGAAACTCACATAGCATAAGTTTTCTCCATAATTGGTGGCACAGATCATGTCTCCCAGGACAAGGCGTACGACTGGCGGGAAGAGGGACTTCTTGTGGTAATGCCGGTCACATCTCTTGTTGTCCATGATAAACACCTCAGCCTCCTGCAGCTCTGGGGTCAGCGTGGAGTTGGCTGTGGAGCTGAGCGGGGTGAGCACTGACCTCTCACTCTACCCAACCCTGATCTCTGTCCAGGATCTGGTCCCCTCCACCCTGGAGACTCAGCCCAGCCACCCCCTGTCACACCTCCAAGCCCTCCCCTCCTTCAGCGGCCCCTCCCCCTGCAGTGCAGGCCTTGTCTGAGAAGCTCCCCTGCCCTCGAAGGCTCTGAGTCCAAGCCAGCTTGGGAAGCTTCTACTTCTGAACCAAGCCAGCCGTAATTCAAGTCTCAGTGCAGCTGCTTCCAAGCTGGGGCCCAGCCCGGCACTGCTTCCCTGCAGACTCAGCTCTGCTGGCTGGGTGCTTCCTCCACTTTCGTTAACACTGGCTCCTCCTCCAGGGCCTCCAGGCAGTTCCTCTGCCCAGAGCTCATTCTGGACCCTCCTGGCCCTATCTCAAGACCGCCTGACAAGACCTTTGCCTCATTCTCCTCAGCCCCTGTGCCCGCACCCACACCCAATCATGACTTCCCTCCAGGAAGGGCAGGCATTTCTAGTGCCAAGGGCTGGGTGCTGGCACCTGAAGTGTGTCGAGTGAGTGAATTTCTGAATGCCCAGCTCAGAGCTTCTATAAGACACAGATGATCATGCCCAGCCCAGGCACTACCAGGCCTGAATGAGGTGTCCACATAAACAGCAGGAAGGGCTCCGGAAGGAAAGGAATGTGCTCTTGGTGGTACTGCACCCACCCCCCATCCCATCCTGCTCACCTGAAAACCGTTGCTTAACCTGGCTCCAGCCAGTCACCCAACACTGCGTCCCAACCTTCAGGTTGAAGCTGGGCTCCGGGAGGCAGATGGGCTGCACGTACTCACTGAAGGTGACAGGTGTTTGAAGGTGGACAAGCGCAACATCACCCACAATGAAGGTCCGGCCCCGGTACTTGGGGTGCATAATGATGTCCCTCACAGGGACCCGGAGGGCCCTGCTGAAGTTCATGGGCTGCAGCTTGGAGGTGCCGAGCACCACTGAGTACTCTTCGGTGCTGTGGGAGACAGAAAGCCCCTGATGGTAGGTTTCAGCTCGCAAGCAGGAACATGCTCCTACCTCCCTGTGGCCCTTCCCCTTTAGCAGGAGTCCTGCCTCCACCCCATCTGCCTCATCTAGCCTGAGGGCCCTGAAGGTCAGCAAGCTGACTGCCTCCTCATTCATCATTAAGTGGATTCAAGGTGGCCTGGTCTGTGTGTTGTGCGTGCAGGTGTGAAGTGTTGGGTGTACACATGTTCTTGTGCGTGATGAGGTAGGGAGCATGTTCTGGGCTTTCCTGTGGCTCACTTTAGGGTGCAGTCTTTGTTGCTTGGGGCTCCTGCCTCAGCTCAGTCCCTGGCCCCCTAGGAGACACCAAGCACAACTCTCCCCTATCCCAGATGCCTTTCCCACTCCCTCCCTGCCTCCCTCCCTCCCATCCTCCCTCCTTCCCTCCCACACTGTTTCACTCGGGAAATGAGGAAGCTGGGCGGGGCCCATGGTAGCTCGGGGTCTCCAGGCCCTGGACACACGGGCCACACTCACCCTTGGATGCAGTGGGCCGCAGTCACCACCCAGCTGGGGTCAATGAGGGCCCCTCCACACACGTGCTGATTTTCCATCCGGAGGCTCACCTCCCAGGGCCAATGGCGGGTCATTTCCAAATCTTCCGACCACCAGGGCTCACCACAAACTTCAGGAAGAAGTGGCCAGGGAGACACAGGGACCACATAGAGGAGGATGAGAATGACTGAGACTGAGACACCCTACAGGGCCAATTTGCACAAAGCTGTAAACTCAGGGCCTCTTCCCATTTCAGAGATGGGGAGAGTGAGGGCGAGAGAAGGGCAGTGGCCTGCCCAAAGGCACTGAGCTTGACAGAAAGTGACAATGACAGAGGTAAAAAGCATCAAGGCAGAGACATGGAGAGACAGAGAGATTCCGAGAGTCACAGGGAGCCTTCAGCCCACAACCTCAAAACAAAGGCAAGCAGAGAAGGAGCTCCAAGGCAAAAAATGCATTTTCTTGTGTCTGGGGAAGTTCCTCGGCCGCTTTTGAAAAGCTATAATGCTTGCTATACCTCTTAGATGCAGATGGCCTCTGTCCCCTGCACTGCTCAGAGTCAAGAAAAGTTCCTAACTTCTGTGTCAGAAGTTTTCACATTGAACATTCAAAGTGCCAGCAGGGAGACCCCAGTGGCCCCTCACTCACAGGCCAGGCACTTAGTGTGCATGCAGTTCTATCAATCAAATTTTATGCTTGTATGAATGTATGAAGAAACACAGATCCAAGCATTCTAAATAAAACATTAGCTAACATTGTGTTTTTAAAAAACAATGCACTGTGATGATTAAAGATTGGCCCAGGAATGCAAGGGTGGTCCCACATTGTTAGAACTCTCAGTGGATTCTCCACAAAAAGGTTCTAACAATCTGAAGAGAAAAAGACCATGTGCTTTTCTCCATGGACACAGAAAAAGGCATTTGAAAAATGTAACACATATTTATGACTTACAAAAAATACCTCTCTTACTTAACTAGAAATAGGAGGAAAATCCTTAACTTTACAAAAGTTGGATATATCTCAAACCTACAGCAAACATACAACACTAAAGAACAGGCAGAAAAGAACCTATGCCACCAGACGTCAGGAATAAGGACGCTTTGTGAGAGGAGGGCAGAGGAAATCACTGAGAGAACAAGACAGGGCTGCTGGGTGCTGGTATTAGCCTACTTTTTTTTTTTTTTTTTGAGACAGGGTCTCGCTCTGTCACCGAGGCTGCAGCGCAGTGTCACAGCTCACTGCAGCCTTGACCTCAGGCTCAAGCAATCCTCTCACCTCAGCCTCCCAAGGCACTGGGACTATAGGCATTTGCCACCACACCTGACTAATTTTTTTTCTAATTTTTTATAGAGACAGTCTTGCTATGTTGCCAGGGCTGGTCTCGAACTCCCGGGCTCAGGCAATCCTCCCATCTCAGCCTCTCTAAGCACTTATTCTACTTTTTAACCTGGGTAGTGATGACATAGGTGTGCTCACTGTGTGACAATTCCTTCAGCTGAACCTTCATAATTTGTGCACTTTTTTGGAATGCACATAACACTTCAATAAAACAATTTCCTTCTAAAGTCAATAACATCTTTCTATCCCAGCATGACCAACTAGAAAATATACTCAAGTAAGAAACATTTTCAACAGCAAAAATATGGTAAAGTTCATAGGAATTAACTTACCTAACACCACATAAGACTCTTGTTGTAATAAATTTAAAACTCTAATAAAAGACACAGAAAATGATCAGCATAAATGGCAAGACAGTCTCTGTTCTAAAAGAACAGCTAAGGCTGGGCATGTTGGCTCACACCTGTAATCCCAGCACTTTGGGAGGCCGAGGTGGGCGGATCATGAGGTCAGGAGTTCCAGACCAGTCTGGCTAACATAGTGAAACCCTGTCTCTACTAAAAATACAAAAAATTAGCCTAGCGTGGTGGCAGGTGCCTGTAATCCCAGCTGCTTGGGAGGCTAAGGCAGGAGAATTGTTTGAACCCAGGAGGTGGAGGTTGTGGTGAGTCGAGATTGCACCATTGCATTCCAGCCTGGGCCACAGTGCAAGACTCCATCTCAAAAAAAAAAAAAAAAGAAAAAAGAACAGCTAAATATTTTAGATGTAATTTTTCCCAAACTTAATCTATAAATTCATTTTTCAAGTTACAATTCTGAAGAAACTTGATAAACTTAATTCTGAAACTGAAATAGAATAACAAAGGTCTATGAATAGTTCAGTCTTTGAAAAAGTACAGCAAAGAAGGGCCACTTGTCCTAGCAGATATTAAGACACATGTGAAAGCCATAATAATAAAAACAGTGTGGTATCGTCACAAGGACAGACAGTGGAAAGTGACACTGGAGAAGAATAGAGAGCTTGAGATTGTTCCATGTGTTGCACAAACTTGATGTAGATAAAGAAGCCACCACAATCAATGGGTAAAAGGACTGTTGAGAAGATGGTGTTGGGAAAACTGGCTCACTGTAAGAAATAAGAAAACCAAAACTGGATTCCTTGGTAATAGCTCTTGAAGATATAAAGACAAAACTGTAAAATTAATAAATCATGTGACATGGGGGAGGAAAGGACTTCTTAAAACTTCAAAACACAAACCATAAAGCATAAACTGATTAACCTGATTATGCCCAAATAGAGGAGTTTTGGCCTGGGAGCAAAGTTAACAGAGGACAGATTGGGAGGAAATATCTGCAATATCTAAAATGAATACAAGGCTTTTATTAGAAATATGCAAGAAACTCCAGGAAATCAACAAGAAAAAAAAGGTAAGGCCGGGCACGGTGGCTCACGCCTGTAATCCCAGCACTTTGGGAGGCCGAGGCGGGCGGATCGCGAGGTCAAGAGATTGAGACCATCCTGGCCAACCTGATGAAACCCTGTCTCTACTTAAAAAATATAAAAATTAGCTGGGCATGGTGGTGCGCGCCTGTAGTCTCAGCTACTTGGGAGGCTGAGGCAGGAAAATTGCTTGAACCCAGGAGGAGGAGATTGCAGTGAGCCGAGATTGCGCCACTGCACTCCAGCCTGGTGCCTGGCGATGGAGCAAGACTCTGTCTCAAAAAAAAAAAAAGAAAAAAATGGTAATAGGCAAAGGATAGAGACAAGCAATTTATTAGAAGAGGAAACTCAAGAAGCCAACAACCTATTAAGACATGCTCAAACTCATTAGTAATGAGAAAAATGAAAATTAAATCAAGAAGTCATTTTTCAATCTATTAGACTGGCAAAAAACATAAAAGTAGGATCACACCAAGGGTTGGCAGCGAGGTCCATGGCAACCTATACACCTTCATGCACTGTTGAAGTAGGAGGTTGGAGAACTAACCAAATTAGAATATGGATAGTAAATAAAAGTATGGTATTAATGTAAACCTTTGAAGTTGTTAAGTGTGCTGTGGTTATGGAAGAGAATATTCTCAGAAAATACATACCAAAGTTACCCTCCACTGATTCTGAAAAAAATTATATATATATGTGTGGGTTCCTTGTAATACTTGTATTTTTGCAGTGTTTTGTAAGTTTAAAATTATTTCCATATTTTAAAAATGTCTTAATGAGGCTAAATTAAAAGAGAACAGAAAGAGACACAGAGAACATACCATTTATGTAAATTAAAAATGCATGCACACAAAGCAGCAATATGTATTTTTACAAGAGCACACACAAACAGAAAGATCCCCAAGAAAGGATAAGAGGGTAGAGAAGGGGAATGGACAGAAGCAGGGATAAGTAACTTAATCAATCTGTCATCTAATCTATAATGAATCAGGGCAGAGTTCTAGCAGGACCTATGAGAATGGAGGTCCATGAACTGAAGAACAGGAGCAACCCAATGCTCCATGCCTAAACTGTAAGGAAAAAGGAAACCCCAGAAGAGCTGGGCTCTGCTGACACTGCCACAGGGCCTAGGAAGCTCTTCTGCAACTGAACGGCTTAGAGCTCAAAAGATTCTGCGTGGAAAAGGGTCTGAGATGAGGCCTCGGCTGAATTCAAAGAGGCTCAGCATTCCTATGGGAGGCCTGGATCCTCTTTCCTCTAGACTGTTAGGTCTGTATGTTCTGGTAGCTGCAGGCTGTTCATTAGAAAACAGACCCCTTAGACCCAAAGCCTGCTTCCTACAGACCCAGAACCACTGTCTATGTGACTCCCATCAGAACACACCCTCCCAGGAGCTTCAGCTTTTCCTGCAGCAGGGTCTCACCCTACCTACCTGGATTGGTGGTGTCCTCTTTATAACCTGGAGGAGAAAAGAGGGACAGATATGAGGCAAGTGTTCATGACGGGATGACAGCAAAGAGCCACATTTTTAAATTAGTTCATTCATTTGTTCACCAAATAGGTCCAAATCTCCCACTCTGTTCCCAGCCTGGAGCCAGCGGCTGGGGAGACAGAGGTGTGTCAAATAGAGCCTACTCTCAAGGAATACAGTGTCCAGCAGGGCAGACAGAGGTAAATACACAACCGCCTGCATGAGATCAGTGCAGGGACAGAGCCGCAGGCATCAGGGGAGCCCAGAAGAAGTGGTGGACAGAAAAGAACTACCTCAGTGGGAGGAGGGCTTACCGTGCCAGGTGTTAAAGATGAGAGGGTAAAACAGAAATGAAAAGTGATCATCACATTCCTTGCAGAAGAAACATTGTGGTGTATGCCAGAGACTCCAGAGGATGAGGGGCAAGGCCTGCAAGGGCAAGAGATGAGCCAGGGGAGGAGAGTCAGGCATCAGTCACGAAGGCCTCAAAAGCTGAGCCAAGAAGCTGGGATGAGACCTTCTGGGTAAAGGGAGATCAATAGAGGCAAGACTGAGCCAGGCGTGTATTGTGAAGGCAGCATAGATATTAGACAGGAAGATGACATGACGGAGGGCACCGGGATCCCACCAGAGGCTCTGCAGAACCAACACAAGAAATGAGGAGGTCTGAATGAGGAAGCTACTGTGAGAACAGATACGGTGAACTGTGGGACTCAGGATCACACCCCAGTTTCTGGTTTTGGAGAAGAGTAGCTGCCATCCACTGACTTAGGAAACAATGAGAGAAGTCAGTTAGTAGGAAGATGAAGGCCTCAGCTTTGACTCCAAGGGTTTGAGACGTTTTTAGGTCTTTCAGGTAGAGATATTCAGGAGGCAGCTGCACATCCAGACACGTTTTATGAGGCACCATCACACAAACGGCAGTTCAAGTGAGTTCACCCAGGGAGCAGTTAACAGACGAGCAGGAAACACAGAGAGCAGCTTAGGGGACACTAACACGTCAGGGATGAGGAGAGCAGGGTGGCCTGGGGCAGACACAGAGGAGAGAGGGTGTGACCCTTGAGGTACTGGAGACTCAGGATCCACAGAAAATGAAAGAGGAGGGAGTTACCGGTAACAAGGCAAGGGACCACCAGGGTAGAGACATCCCTGGGAGGAGCTAAGGGTTAAGTGGGGAGTGAGGAGGCACTGTCAGGAAGCACGCAGTGAAGACATCTGGGGAGTCTGGCCGTGAAGGGGCAAGAGATAGGGGAGGAAAATCAGCAAGGCAGAAAGGAGAGGATACCTATGAGAGAGGATGATGGACGCAGTGTCGCAGAGGGAACCCACACTGCACCGGAAGCAGACCTCTGACTCCTAAAGAAGTAGGTGAGGGTGGCGTTGAGCAGTCCAGTTTGGAGGGGACCCTGCAGGTTGGGGATTCAGTTCAGGAAGAAAGCACCCGAAGCCTGTGTTTTCTCAGGGAATGATGGGCTGCTAAGGAAGGAAAGCTGGGATGGAACAGAGGATCTGGGAAGAAGGTAAATTTTAGAATATTCCTGTAAGTGGATGGGGACCAAGAATTTTCCTGGGCCAAAGTGCATGTCCAAGTCGGGTCTCCGGGGGACTCAGCTCCATGGGAAGATTAGAGCTGAAGGTGGAGGGGGAGCCTGTGAGAGGCCTGAGGATGCTCTGGAGAGGGCGGCTTGGGTGGTGGGGACATTAGCCACGCTGTCCAGACTGGCAGCAAAGGAAGCGGCTGCCAGTGGAGGAGAGAAGGCAAGGGTTCCCCACACCGCCCGTCCAGAGAGCTGTAGGACAGGCGTGGCCTGACGCAGGAGGCCAGAGCGGGCAGAAGTTTAAGATCGTGGAATCGCCCTGGCGAGGTCCTGGGAGCAAGTAGTAAAGAAGAGCTGACCGAGGGGTGGGTTGGCCGCAAAAGTCCTCCACGAGGAGTAGGCAGCCGCACCCCCGGGCCAGTCCCCGACCTCCAAGGCCAGGCACGGAACTGGAGGCAGAGCAGCGCTGGGGGCTGGGAGAGGGAAGGTGGAGCTGGGAGGAGTGCCCATCTCACCCGCGCTCAGCGGCAGCAGGAAAAGCAGCAGCAGCAGGACGCGGTGGCTCAAGACCGAGGGCCTGGAGGCTCCCGGCCCCGCACCGAGGTTCGACCAAGAGATGGCCATGAGGCTGGGGAGGTGCCACCCGGCGACTGCGGAGACCGTTCCGAGAGCCCAGCACGTGCCTGGTGTCCGCACACGTGACCGCACTCTAGCACGTGATGGCTCCAGGAATTCCTGACCGTTCCCTTGCAAGACTGGTGCATTTCCCACACCTCCACCTCCTGCCTGTTCTTGAGGACGACCTGGGACCCCTGAGTCTGGGATTGCTCCCAGCGTGGCAGGCCCCATGAAAGCACTCCCAAGGGTTTTAAGTTGGTGTCCCGAGAACCTGGCCCGTGAAGGTGCACTGCATCCCTGGGCTACTGATGGCGCCCAGCCTCCGACTACACCCTTGGTCCCCTGGGCCCGGTGCACTGGAGAGTTTCACAATTACTCTTGGTTTGAGAATCTGGAAAGCTGGAGAAAGCACAAAAAGGAAAAGAACGGTAAGGCTAGGGAATCAGAGAAGATGTCTTTGAGAAAGTGGTATTTGAGCTGGACCTACGACTACTATAAAACAAGGACTCTTGGGGGAAACCAGAGAAAGGAAAGGCATGTGTCCTCTTCCACAGACAACCAGTAAGATCGTGGCAGCTAAAGGGAATGGTGGCTTGTGCCAGGCCTTGCACTTCCATAGGGACTTTTTTTTTTTTTTTTTTTTTTTTTTTTTTTTTTTTTTTGGGATGGTTTTGGTGTTTGGGAGTGGGAGGGGGGGGG
>CAUYLG010018737.1:0-48527 GCA_963573385.1 Cacajao melanocephalus
CAATTTTCGTCTCTGATAAAACAGACTTTAAAGCAACAAAGACCATAAGAAACAAAGATAGACATTACATGGTGGTGAAAGGATCAATGCAACAAGAAGAGCTAACGATCCTAAATATATACGCACCCAATACAGGAACACTCAGATACATAAGGCAGGTTCTTAATGACTTACAAAGAGACTTAGACTCCCACACAATAATAGTGGGAGACTTTAACACTATACTGTCAATATTAGACAGATCAACGAGACAGAAAATTAAAAGAATGCATCAGGGTCTCTTAACAGCAGAATTGATCAAACAGAAGAAAAAATTAGTGAGCTTGAAGACAGGCTATTTGAAAATACACAGTCACAGAAGATCAAAAAAATAAAAATAAAAAGAATGAGGCGTCCCTACAAGACCTAGAAAATAGTCTCAAAAGGGCAAATCTAAAAGTTATTGGCCTTAAAGAGGAGGTAGGGAGAGACAGCAGGGCAGAAAGTTTATTCAAAGGGATAACAAGAGAGAACATCCCAAACCTAGAGAAAGATATCAATATTCAAGTACAAGAATATTATAGAACACCAACCAGATTTGACCAAAAGAAGACTACCTCAAGGCATTCAATAATTAAACTTTCAAAGATCAAGGATAAAGAAAGGATCCTAAAACCAGCAAAAGAAAAGAAACATAACATGCAATGGAACTCCAATACATAAGCAGACCTTTCCGTGGAAACCTTACAGGCCAGGAGAGAGAGCCATGACATATTTAAAGTGTTGAAGGAATAAAATTTATATTATAGGATAGTTTATCTGGTGAAAATGTCCTTCAAACATGAAGGGGGAATAAAGACTTTCCCAGACAAACAAAAGGTGAGGGATTTCATCAACGCCAGACTTATTCTACAGAAAATGCTATGGGGGGATTCTTCAATCTGAGAGAAAATGGTGTTAATGAGCAACAAGAAATCATCTGAAAGTGCAAAACTCACTGGTAATAGTACAAACAAAGAAAAACACAGAATATTGAGCAACAAGAAATCATCTGAAGGTGCAAAACTCACTGGTAATAGTACAAACAAAGAAAAACACAGAATATTATAACAATGTGATTGTGATATGTAAACTACTTATGTCCTGATAGAAAAACTGAAACATGAACCTATCAAAAATAATAACTACAACAACTTTTCAAGACATAAAAAGTATAAAAAGATATAAATAGACACAACAGAAGGTTTAAAAGTGGGAGGAGCAAAGTGAAAGTGTAGAGTTTTTATTAGTTTTTTCTTGTTTCTTAGTTTATTTATGTAATCAGTGTTGTCAACAGTTTGAAATAATGGATTATAAGATAGTATTTCGTAAGCCTTAACAAAAAACCTCAAATCAAAATACATACAACAGATACATAAAAAACAAAAAGGAAGAAATTAAACCATACGTCCAGAGAAAATCACCTTCATTAAAAGGAAAACAGAAAGTAAGGAAAGAAGGAAGAGAAGACCAGAAAACAACCAGAAAACAAATTAGAAAATGGCAGGAGTAAGTCCTTACTTATCAAAAATAACACTGAATTTAAATGGACTAAACTCTCCAATGAAAAGACATAAAGTAGCTGAACGGATTAATGAAACAAACAAGATCCAATAATCTGTTACCTACAAAAGCACACTTCACCTATAAAGACATACGTAGACTGAAAATAAAGGGATAGAAAAAGATATTCCATACCAATGGAAACCAAAAGGGAGCAAGAGTAGCTACAGTTATATCAGACAAGATAGATCTCAAGATAAAAACTATAAAAAGAGACAAAGAAGGTCACTATATAATGATGAAGGGGTCAATTCAACAAGAGGTTATAATATTGTAGATATATATATGCACCCAACACTGGAGCACCCAGATATATAAAGCAAACATTATTAGAGCTAAAGAGAGAGGGACAGACCTCAATACAATAATAGCTGGAGACTTCAATATCCCACTTTTAGCACTGGACAGATCTTCCAGACAGAAAATTAGTAAAGAAACATTGGATTTAATCTGCACTATTGATCACATGGACCTAACAGATTTACAGAACATTTCATCCAGTGGCTGCAGAATATACATTATTTTCCTCAGCACATAAATTATTCTTAAGGATAGACCATATGTTAGATCACAAAACAAGTTTCAAAACATTCCAAAAAATGAAATAGTATCAAGCATCTTCTCTGACCACAATGAAATAAAACTAGAAATCAGTAACAAGAGGAATTTTGGATAACTATACAAAAACATGGAAATTTTAAAATATGCTCCTGAATGACCAGTGGTTCAATGAAAAAATTAAGAAGGAAATTGAAAATTTTCTTGAAACAAATGATAATGGAAATACAACATACCAAAACCAATGGGATACAGAGAAAGCAGGACCTAAAGGTAAGTTTACAGCTATAAGCACCTATACCAAAAAGAAGAAAAACTTCAAATTAACAACCTAATGATGCATCTCGAACTAGAAAAACAAACACAAACCAAACCCAAAATTAGTAGAAGAAAGTAAATAATAAAGATCAGAGCAGAAATAAATGAATTTGAAATGAGAAAAACCATATAAAAGATGAACAAAACGAACAGTTGGTTTTATAAAAGATAATAAAATTGAGAAATCTTTAGCCAGTCTAAGAAAAAAAGACGACCCAAATAAACAAAACCAGAGATGAAAAAGGAGACATTATAATTGATACCACAGAAATTCAAAGAATAACTAACTGTTGGCTACCATGAACAACTATATGCCAGTAAATAGGAAAATCTAAAGACATACAACCTGCCAAGATTGAACTAGGAAGAAATCCAAAACCTAAACAGACCAATAACAAGTAATGAGATCGAAACCTTAATAAAAAGTCTTCCAGCAGAGAAAAGCCCAGAACCCAGTGGCTTCACTGCTGAATTCTACCAAACATTTAAAGAACTAATACCAATTCTACTCAAACTATTCCAAAAAATAGAGGAGAAGGGTGTACTTCCAAACTCATTCAACAAAGTCATTATTACCCTGATACCAAAACCAAAGACACATCAAAAAAAGAAAAGGCCAATATCACTGGTAAATACTGATGCAGAAATCCTCAACAAAATACTAGCAAACTGAATTTAACAACATATTAAAAAGATCATTCATCATGATGAAGTAGGATTTGTCCCAGAGATACAAGGGTGGTTCAACATATCAAATCAACCAGTGTCATACATCATATGAACAGAATGAAAAACAAAAACCATATGATCATTTCAGCTGATGCGGAAAAAACATTCAACAAAAGTCACCATCCTTTCATGATAAAAACCTTCAAAACCTAGTTATAGAAGGAACATACGTCAACAAAATAAAAACCATATACAACAGACCCATAGATAATATTATTCTGAACAAAGAAAAACTGAAAGCCTTTCCTCTAAGATCTGGAACACAACAAGGATGTCCACTGTCACCACTGTTATTCAACATATCCCTGGAAGTTCTAGCTAGAGCAATCAGACAAGAGAATGAAATAAAGGGCATCTAAACTAGAAAGGAAGAAATCAAATTATTTTTATTTGCAGATAAGAAGATCTTATATTTGGAAAAACCTAAAGACTCCACCAAAAACTATGAAAACTGATAAATTTGGTAGAGTTGCAGGATACAAAATCAACATACAAAAAATCAGTAGCATTTGTATACACCAACGGCAAACGAGCTGAAAAAGAAATCAAGAAAGTAATCCCATTTACAATAGGTACGAATAAAATTAAGTACCCAGGAATTAACTTAACCAAAGAAGTGAAAGATCTCTACAATAAAAACTGTAAAACATAGATGCAAAAAATTGAAGAAGATATAAAAAAGTGGAAAGATATTTTATGTTCACGGATTAGAAGAATCATTAGTGTTAAAATGCCCATACTATCTGAAGCAATCTACAGATTCAACGCAATTCCTATCAAAATATCAATGACATTTTCTCTGCAATAGAAAATATATTTCTAAGATTTATATGGAATCACAAAAGATTCAGAATATTCAAAACTATCCTGAGCAAAAGGAACAAAACTGGAGGGATCACATCACCTGACTTCAAATTATACTACACAGCTTTAGTAACCAAAACAGCATGGTATTGGCCTAAGAACAGACACATAGATGAGTGAAACAGAATAGAGAACCTAGAGATAAATCGACACACCTTCAGTGAACTCATTTTTGACAAAGGTGCCAAGAACATACATTGGGGAAAGGACCATGTCTTCAATAAATGGTACTGGGAAAACCGCATATCCACACGCAGAATGAAACTAGATCCCTACCTCTCACCACATACAAAAATCCAACAAAAGCAGATTAAAGACTTAAATATAAGACTTCAAATATGAAATTACTAAGAGAAAACATTGAGGAAACTCTTTAGGATGTTGAACTGGGAGAAGATTTTTTAAGTAATACCCCACAAACACCCCTGTGCTTGTCGGGTATTACTTAAAAAGCAAAAACAGACAAATGGAATCACATGAGGTTAAAAATCTTCTGCATAGAAAAGGAAACAATCAACAAAGTAAAAAGACAACCCACAGAATAGGAGAAATATTTGTAAATTACCCATCTAACAAGGATTAATAACTAGAATATATAAAAAGCTCAAACAACTCTGTAGAAAAAAAATCTAATAATTCAATTTAAAAATAGGCAAAATATCTGCAAAGACATTTCTCAAAAGAAGACATACAAATGGCAAGTAAGCATATGAAAAGGTACTCAACATCATTAATCATCAGAGAATAAATCAGTATATTGAGGAGATATCTGCACTCTAGTATTTGTTGCAGCACTGTTCACAACAGCCAAGATCTGGAAGCAACTGAAGTGTCCATCAACTGATGAATGGATAAAGAAAATATAGTACATATGTACAATAGAGTACTATTCATTCTAAAAAAGAATGAGACCCTGTCATTTGCAACAACAGGGATGGAAATGGAGGACATTATAAATCAAATAAGCCAGGCCACAGAAAGGCAAACTTTGTATGTTCTCACTTATTTGCAGGAACTAAAAATTAAAATAATTAAACTCACAGAGATAGAGAGTAGAAGGATGGTTACCAGAGGCTGGGAAGGATACTGGGGGTGCAGAAAATAAAACAAACTGAGCCTTACTTAGTCTTCACAGAACTACATTCTATGAAGAAGACAATAGTAACTTCATAGAACTACATTCCACTGAAGAAGACAACAGTAACACAATTTTTTAAATAGGTAATATTTCAAGAAGTAATATGTGCTATGAAAAAAACAAGGTAAAGAAATAGAAGTTGTCAAGAAGTGTCATTGTAGATTGACTGCTCAGAGATGGCCTTTTTGAAATGACATATGGGGTAAGCAAAATGATTAGAGAGAGGGAGTCAAGGGGAGATTTGGGGGAAGATATCCCCCTCTACTTCAGGTCTAAGTTTTTTGTAACAGCTTAGACAAGACGCTCTGCACTGACATCTGCAACCTAGCCCCTCTATTTACTATCTCTCCCTTTAAATCAGCAACATCAAACAGCCTTCAGGTCTCCATAGTCACCACTCTTACTTTTTCTCCTTTTCACACACTCTGTCCTCTGTCCGGATGTCCTCCGCATTTATCCCTTCATCCCAAACTTGACTGAACTTCTGGCAGTTTTCCCTGATTGCCTTCTACACACACACACGCACGCACGCACATCCATATGCCCCCAAAGCATCTTGAGCTTTCCTTTGTCATTGGACATATCATATTGCTTTATATGGTAATCACATTGGATGGTACTTTGAAATATGCAAATTTGAAATGTAATCCAACATAATAAAATTTCACTTCTTCACCTAATTTGAAATAATGTACATTATCAATTTTTTAATTCATCAAGTGTTATTTAATTTCAAATTCATCATTCTTCATACTTCTACCACTAAAAAATGGCAGTGCCACTTTGGTAAATAGAAAGAACTGCCATCTTTGGCCAATTTTATGGGGAAAATTGTCTTGAATTTTGTTTTTATTTTTATTTCATGTCCCTGTCAGTTATCTATAGTGTATTTTTAATTCCTCCAAGTCCAAATACAATTTTCCAGTTAGGGGTCATTTTTGCCATAACCAATATTGCCTGGCAACATAGGTATCATGCTACCCTATGCAACTGCTAGAGGAATATAGCTAGAAAGTTAACTGAAGGTCAAATATGCACACATAATAGGCAAGGATTTTGTTACACTTTTTTAAAAAATAAACTTTTGAGATATAATTGAAATATAACTAGCAACAGGTTTTCGTAGTACAAATTGGTTAGTTCTTGACAAATATATACATTCATGAAACCATCAACACAATCAAGATAATGAATACATGCATCACCCCCAAATGTTTGCATAGGTCCCTTTGTGATTCTCCCTCTACCCTTTCTGAACTGCTCCCCTCATCTCCAGGCAACCACTCATCTGCTTTCTATTAATATAGATCAGTTTGCATTTCTTAAAATTTGACATAAATAAAATAATACAATATACTTTTTTGGAAAAGGACAGACTGGCTTTTTTCATACAACATAATTGAGATTCCTCCATTTCATATGTGAATCAATAGATTGCTCCTTCTTATTGATGAATACCATTCCCATTGTAAGGATATACCACAATTTATTGAACCACTCGCCCATTTAGTGGCCATTTGAGTTGTTTTTAGTTGCAAGCTATTACTTTTGTTGTTGCTTATTTGCTTTTACAGTATATTCATTTGAAGCAAAATCCAAGTAAGATCAATTCATAATTCTATAATCCATGCTGCATTTCTTAGCTGGAATATATCTATCAAGAGAAATTTTTCCTCATCAACATTTTGGTTACACTAAACTATGAATTGTACTGGAAGGATAGCATTTATGCTTGATTGAACTTTAGTTTCAGAGTATCTTCTCACCCACAGGAACAACTTGGTAACTTGGATCGTGGCTCTTGCCTGACCTATAGGACTCCATAGATGTGCTTATATTTGGCTGGATTCCAGAGACAAGAGGAGAAGGTGCCAGGAATATCTTTCATTGGCTAAAGATGGTAGTTTCTTGAATTCTGGTGTTTTGAATTATGAGAGCTTCTCAGGAATGCATCCTTCACAATTTAAGTTTATACACCTATGTCCCCCTGTAGACTGTGAGCTCCTTGAAGACAGAGAATGTGTCTGCAAAGCTGTGTGTCTACAACATCTAGCACAGTGCCAGAACATAGTAACCTCCCAATAATTGTTTCTCAAGCAAACATAAGTACTGAATTAAATCCTATTGTAAGACTGTATAATCTGGTGTTGAAACAGCTGAAGCCCCGATTCTCAGTAGCACATTAACAACTGGGAGGAAGAAGATTGAAGTCACCTGGAAAAGAAGAACAATTTTGTGTATATTCTGCCTCTGGCTTCATCCTTCATTTTAGCCCTGAATCCATCTCTTGGCAGGCTGTTGTTTTGTTTTTGAGCTTATTAAGAATTTTTAAAGTTACCTCTACCTTCAACTTAGGGATGGAAGTTAATTGCTATATTGCTACTTAATGGCAAAATAAATACATGATAGATAAAGAGATGGATAGATAGATGATGATAGAGTGATACATAATAGATGGACCAGATAGATACATAGATACACAGATACATAGACAGACTGAAACACACTCTGTTTCCTTCCTGTCTTCCTGACAACCATATAAACAGCCTACCCTTACATGGTGATTCATGATTGGTAGGGTCTCCCAAAGTATTATAGTAAAAAGTTACTTAACAAATCTATTGGATCTGAAATAATTTTTTAACCTCATTGTATTCAGGATAATAATTTTTCAAACAGAAACCCACATGGACTTTGGAGAGAGATAAACCAGGGTGTGAGTCTCGGTTCCACCCACTGTATGCCTTTGAGTACAACTTAACCTGCCCACCCCTCAGTTTCTTTATCTGTAAAATAAGAATAATAAAACTTATGTTTAGGGTTTTTGTGAGCATGATAGATAATAGATATAAAATGTACAATACATTGCTCAGTAAATGATAGCAGAGATCATGACAAGCCAGGAGGAGCATGATCTTACAGTGGACAGACTTTGGGAGGTCAAACCCTGTGCTAGAGAAAATCTAGACTTTAGAGTCAAACAAATTGGGATTCAAATTTTGGTTTTGCTATTTTTTGTTCTGCCACTTTTAGTGACTTAACCTAACCGAACCTTAGTTCCTTCCTATGTAAGATGGCAATAGTAAGATATCTCCTATGTTGGTTGACAGGAGTCAATGAAAAAAACATTTGTATAGCATTTGACAGATAGCAGGCATAACAAATTTTTATTGTCTCTCCTTACCATTTTTGACACTAATATTTATTTTAATATCTTTCATCTACATTCTTTCTATATGAACATCCTCCTTTCTGAAGGTCTGTAATTAGTATTTGCTGGAAGCAAAACTTGAACACTGACTCCAGTCTAGACTATCCTCTGGGAAGTGAACCACAGCTACCCACATATTTGATTCTTGCATCCATCTAGGGAGCACAGCTCTTATTCCTCCAGCCAAACCATACTTTCTCTAAGTAATAATCTCATCCACAGCTTCCCTCTCACTTCTTTCCTACTTCCCTCCTACAGAGACCATCTATTTCCATTATCCTCAATGCCTTGGCTAGTACTCCATGGAGCCAGCCCAACCTAGGTCATCTTCAGACCTGGAACTTGCTCTTCCCTGAAATATTTATTTTGTTAACACAAACCAAAGGATTCTCAAGTTCACCCAAACAGCAGGTGTCTGTTTTTGCCAAGAATGCTCCTTTCATTTTAAGGACATTGTTTCAGGCACCAGAAATATAAACGATGGAAAAGCTGAGTGCAGGTCTGTGTGGTTCCATTGGGTTTAGGTTACCACCGGAAACTGAGCAAAGAGCAGAGAACTGACTAATTCATTAACCCTTTCCACTCTTACAGTGGCTGAGAAGAAAGCATCTTTGGCTCAAAAAGACAAGAGGTTTAGAACTGTTCTTACTCTTTATCTGCGGTGTGACTTTTGCAAGCAAAATTTACAAGTCAAGTTGCAATCCCAAATTAAAACATAAAGAGGTGAAATTGAGTAGAGGTTTTAAAAATAAAATTTAAGAAATGAATACAGAAAATTGCTGCTCATACACATTGTAAATCTCTAAGGTGGGACACAAACAGAGACTACAGAGACATAGAATAAATTGTGAGTGGTGCCTCATAGCTGCGTCTATTTCTGAATTGCAATGCAAAAATTAGGTGACATTTTTAAAAGGCACAGAGAGTTTGATTTAAAGGTGGCTGCTAAAATTCTCCATATATAGCTATTTTAATCAAGTAATCTTTTAGCAATTCTCTTGCTTCTAATTGTTTCATGTGTGCTGGCCTCCCTGTTAGAAAGCAATAAGATCTGAAGAATACCTCTCCATTTCTTCTTATATCCTTTGCAGTGTCCACCATGTTTCCAGTGTCCAGCAGTTTGCTGGTGGAATAGGCAAATATAATGTGTGCCAGATAATGTCATGTTATACTTATGTCCTAAAACACAATTTATATTTGGGTTACTATAATGAAGAATAACTTTTCCTATTCAAACTAATATTTTGAAAGGTTGACAAAATTTCCCAATAAGAGGGAGCTGAATTACCATTCAAAAACATATAAAAGTTACAAGAAAACGTTAGAGTAAAATAATCAGTTGTATTTCTATTCTACCTTGTTCCATAGAGGATATAAGGTAGACAAATTCCTTATGTTAAGTTTTAGAAATAGATTGCCAGGGAATAATGTCACATTGCATTTGTAAGAATTTTACGCTTTGGAAAGCATTTTCCTATATCTTATCTCATTTAAGTTCTTCAGCAACTCTATGAGGAAGGTATTTTTATGCTTTTTTTACTGACAAGGAAAATTAGTTTAAGAAAAGCAGTGTGCTTTCGTGAGGTCATAGAATAAGCATATTTCGGAGCCAAGTCTCACATCTCATTTCCTCACCTCAGGTTCTCTGTTTTACCCTGTTCTCTGAGAAAGGATAATTAGAGATTTTGAGAGGTTGAGGAGACAGATCGAAATGGCCCAGGCAGGAAGAGGAGATGTCTCCCTTGTAGCATGTGACAAACAATAGCCTTGGCTGGGAGTGACTAAGAAAACAAAGTAAGAGCTTGAGAATCTAGATAAAAACCCAAGATCTTCAAGAACCCCCAAATTTAAGAATAGTATATAATTTATCTCATAAAAAATCCCTGTAGTGATGAGCAGATGACAGGCGAGACCAGTTAGAGGCATATGCTGGGCAGTGAGCTTGGCTCCCTCACAAGCTGCGTGGCTAACAGCAGAGAGATCAGCATTCCTGCTTCACCAAAACCCCATGCCACAGGTCTTCTAGAGCTCATGATTTCAGACTGTGAGATCCAAATGCCTGCCTGTTTCATGAACTAACTCTGAGCTTTTTACTAAAAAACTAAGCTTTTTAGAAGGTACTTACAATTTCACGGAATTGCATCTACTTATACTCTTGGAAAACTTCAAAAGTCGAAGTGGATTTGTTTACATGTGTATGATCCCTTAAATAGTGATACAAATTGTTACTAAATATACATAGGTTCTTTCAGGATACGTCAGATATCTCATCTTGTAGTGGCACACAGGGATATGTCAGTCCTGACATGAAATCTTCTCTTTACATCATCCAAGATTAGCAAGGGTGCCCTGAAACCCAACGAATTCCCTCTCCATGATCTGGGAGTTACATCTCTGACAACACATCTAAGGTCAGTTCTCAAAGCTGATACAGGAGACATAGTCTAAAAATGGAGGACAAATGCTGAATGCAGTGGGGGGATAGGAAAGGACGGTGAAATGTATTTCATGTAATGAGAAGTCAGTAAGGAGAAGGGTGGGCCAGGGCTGAGCCTGATGTCAGGTTATCATAGTAGCCCATAGTCAGATCTTAAACAGACTGAAGAAGAGCAATACAAGATCAGACACTAGCATGAACGTGAGGTCAGTCCAGAGAGAAAGCCATACATAAGTAACCCACACCAACTGTAAAGGCTCAGTTCTCTAAAAGCCACATCCAACACTGAGTGACTCTCTTTGAGGGCAGAGATTGAACTTCTAGAAGTAAGGAGGAACTACAAATATCAATTGCCCATGATGAACTGAGGAATACTCTACTGCCTGGAGAATGCCACATTTATTTCAGATAAAAACATTATTTCTTTTGTTTTATTTTTTATTTTTATGGGCATATATAGGTGTCTATATTTATGGGGTACATGAGATGTTTTGATACAGTCATGCAATGCATAATAATCACATCATGGAAAATGGGATATCCCTCCCATCAAGCATTTATCCTTTGTGTTACAATACAATTATGCTATTTCAGTTATTTTTAAATATACAATTAAGTTACTATTGACTATAGTCACCTTGTAGTGCTATCAAACAGATCTCAATCATTCTTTCCATTTTTTTTGTACCAGTTAATTATCCTGACCTCCCTACCACTGTCCTTCCCAGCCTCTGGTAACCATTCTTCTACTCTCTATGTCCATGAATTCAATTGTTTTGATTTTTAGCTCTCACAATAAGTAAAAACATGCAATGTTTATCTTTCTGTGCCTGGCTAATTTCACTTAACATAATGACCGCCAGTTCCATCCATGTTGTTGCAAATGACAGGATCTCATTCTTTTTTATCGCTGAATAGTACTCCATTGTGCCTATGTACCACGTTTTCTGTCCATTCATCTGTTGATGGACCCTTAGGTTGCTTCCTATTTCTTATTTTAAATCCCCCTCAGCTCTCTAAGGAGACTGCCCCCAAAGTGGGGCCTGCCTTGTGAGATGATGTTGTGAAGGTGCAAGATGAAAGAAGCTAAGAGAATACTCAATTGCTTTACATGGAAAAGGGATCATAAAATTTCTGGCAGGCAAGAAAAGCCTACAGGTTAGGAGCACCAAAGAGTGAAAAGAAGCAGTTGATGACTGAAGAGGCATGGGAGGCGGCAAGGTGTGGTTGGCAGTTTTACTAAGTATCGTTATATGGTGTTACCATCCCCTCTTTCACCCTATGACATATTGAGGAAAATTTACATTATTCTCTATTGTTCTATAGAACTGTATTGACTTTGAGGATTTGATGAAGGGTAAGTCCTACTTCAAAGAAAGAGAAAAGGACAATGATATAAGCTAATCCTGGAAGCAGAGTAACATTTGGAACATACAACAGAGTTCTTTTATTCTTTAGTTACTATTCTAGGGGACTCTGATCACAAAGAATTCTGAGCAACGTGCACTCTAGATTATAAAGGATCTAGAAAAAAATTCAACTCACTACTTTTTAGGTACCCTCAAAATTGCAGAGGATCAACATAAAAAGAATGATCTTCTCACCTTCAAATCTACTTACTTTGAAATTAAATAATGAAGTAGTTCACATATAAAATAAGAATTGGAGCATTTATTTTTAATAGTACTCTAAATATTATCAAGATAGCTATCTAGATTATGAGCAGTCATTTTATCTGAAGCCAATCATATGCCAACTCTGGTCCCAATTTTGTTCATGTGAAAGATGATAGGGTCAGGCCAGTAAACACAACATCCCTTCCAACTCTCATCTCACAGTGATGAGCCTTTTTGATAAACTGGTTATACATTCACAAGAGCTTCAATGAATAATTGCTTTTCCTTTATTCTCCAATTACTGCCTTCAACCCTGCTGGGTTGAAACTCTTTCTGCTCCCCAAACAATGTCTTCAGAAGATTCCATCATTTTCTTGTGCCTTCATTTTCAGAATCCAGCTGAATTTTAAACTCATATTTTCTCTTCCAACACAGCTGAAGTGGAGAAGGCATTATCCGCTTTTATTTATTCCTAACCCTTCTTCCTTAGAGTGAGGGAAATTCTATTCTGGATTTGGCATCCCTCCTCCTGCTTTCTTCTCTTACTCCTGAGGGTTGGAAGGGTAAACAGGTAAGAAAGAAACACCTGCCCCTTGCTTAATTTCCCTCTTCTGTCTGTTGCAATTTTTTCCTCTGTTGAGTTCTGATATATATATATATATATATATATATATATATATATATATACATATATATATATATATATATATATACACATATATATATATATATATATATATATGCCTGTTGTTCACCAACATCAATAACCTCTGAGTTATCAAGCACTCAATATTAGCTCTTTAACAGGACACACGGGAATGTTCTTTGGAGCATTCTGCAACACCATCTATGCTGCACAGTTCTCTGAAGTAGGATTTCTATCTCTGGCTTGACGTCCTGTAATTCTTCATAAACCTCTGCCTTGGCAAAGCATCCCACAGCCTCTTGATACCTGGTGTCTTCTCATTGTGGCCCACACTCCTGAACAGGGAACTGCTCAGTGACTTCACTACAACTTTTTTTCAGGTCCATCTGGCCCATGGAAAGATCTCGCTTTGTTGCTGTTGTTATTTCCTGTATCTTTGACATTCCAACCAGTGTGAGTGTGGAGCGTTCTAATGCCATCTCCTCTCTTTGTCTTGCTATTGGTCTTTAATAATTGTCTTTTCCCTGCTAAGATAGACACAAGGAGTACTTCAATAAGTTTCTTGCCTAAGCAGGTGACCTATCAGAGACAGTCTTCCCTTCTTTCAATTATCCTCAATCTCTAATAGTGAATCCTTGGAGCCCTCATTCACTTGGTGTTGAGAAACTGATGAAGCTATTGTGCTTTCAAATATGCCAATAAGTCTACCACAATGAATATTGATTCTCACTAATTTTCATGTACTTCTTTACGTTTCTCTGACTCCTTGCAGTCAGGCTAACCATGTGACTGTTTCTGGCCAATGGAAGATGAATAAAAGCAGTATGTGCCAACAGGATGACCTTGAAAATCAGGCTGGCAGAGCCTCAAGATGGTAGTAACAGCACCTAGAAGCCCCTAAAGAGGTTTCCTGTACCAATTGTTGGTTTTTCTTTTCATTTTAGAAGGTTGATGCTTCTTTGTCCTCAGCTTTGAGCCCTATTTGAAGGCAATAGGAAAAGCCATCCAGCTGCCAATGCTACTGCCTCTGTCTCCTCATTTGGTGATCTGAATAGAAGCCCAGTGACTCAGCAAGTTCACAAAGTCACAGAGAAAATACCCAGAAAGGCTGTCATGAAATTTTATGTGTGTTTCCTGCGATGATACTCTTTTCAGTTCATTCTCTAATGTTCTGTCTCTCTCCACAGGTTTGGGCAATTGTAACATCTTCAGTCTGCACTGCATATCTCAAAATCATGTACTTAAATGCAACATTTAAGTTTAATGTCTAATACCTTATTATCTGAAATACAGAAAGTAAAAAAAAAAAATTGACAATGCAGCTTAAATTCGGAAGGCTCCTATATATATATAGGGCTCCATACATGGCTCCTTGAGTGACAGCCTTCCCTCATATCTCCTCAGTTCAACCCCTCAATATTGGTGTGGTCAGAATAAGTGGATATTTGTCACAAAACAAGGAGGTACATGACCTTAAAATTTATTTTTAGCAAATTGTTAGGACTAATTGCATCCCATGGTGCTTTGAGTTCTTGTGTTCCGCCCTATTTACTGTTTCCTATTTGCATTGCTTCTTAGGAAACTTATGGTTTCAGAATGTAACATGGTGAGAACCTACAAAGAATGCTCTGAATAAGGGACATTTGCCCGAGTTCCTGTGAGTGTTTTTCTTTAACTAAAATTTCCTAATACAAAACCATATAAAATACAAATGCCAACTTATAACAATTTCACCCATAAACTATATTTAAGCACAGCATAGTTACTAAATAAAATAAGACTACAGAAACAGCTTTACTGCCTAGGAAAAAAAGATGTATGCTTTCAGAATAGTTAACCCACAATAGCACAGCTGACAACTTCAAATAAAGGCCATAAGCCTGTGAGCCTGTAACTCAATTTTACATTGGCTTGGTGTAGTGTTTCATGTCATGGGTAGAGTTTCCTTACTGCTTTTAATGGTGGACTTTAGAAGCCTTCTTCCTGCAATTAGTATAATAGAGGATATAAGGGTAGAAATAGAAGACTTTTCCCCTGTTCACCTAGGCAGTGTAAAAGTTTAAAATTATAAATAGTCCCAAGGTTAAACAGAGGTCACATCACTTTCCCCCTGACTCCATAATCTTGCTCATGTTTTGAGAGAATTTTCTGCTCAAAAAATAATTCTCTAGACAGATCCAGTCCATTGTTCATGGACAAATACATGGCTCCAGTAGAAATTCTTGACTGCCCAGGTTATACCTGGCATGGCCTGTGCAGCCTTCTCATTCCAAAGAGAGGCAGTGTGCTTTCTCAAGACCACGGTGGTCAGAGCTGGTTCCTCAACAACCTTCTTTCAGTCATCCCCACTTTGCCTCCAGGTTATCAGTGCACTGTTGTAGCTCTCTCTGATTCTAGACTGGGAACTCTCTATACAAGAACTGTGAACTAAGCCAACCTTTTAACTCTTCAGCACCAATGGTTCTTGACTTACAATAATCCATCACTTAAAAATATTGAATAAATGGCCTGGTGCAGTGGCTCACACCTGTAATCCCAGCACTGTGGGAGGCCGAGATGGGCAGATCACTTGAGGTCAGGGGTTCGAGACCAGCCTGGCCAACATGGTACAACCCCATCTCTACTAAAAATACAAAAATTAGCTTGGCCTTGGTGGCTTGTACCTTTAGTCCCAGCTACTCGGGAGGCTGAGGCACGAGAACTGCTTGAACCCAGACGGTAGAGGCTGCAGTGAGCTGAGATCATGCCACTGAACTCCAGCCTGAGCAACAGAGCAAAACTGCGTTTCAAAAAAAAAAAAATTCTTTTGAATAAATGAGTGAATGTAAATGTTTCTTATCTCATGGCCTTTCTAGATAAGTAACTAGTGAGATAAATTATTTAATCTTTAAGTTCTGGTGATTTAATAGATGATATGTATCATGCCTTAGCTACCACCAATTAATTTAATTTCAAGAATATTAAAAAGTTCCCAGTACTCTAAAAAAATATGTTCCAATGTGTTGACCAATGCTTAAAATTCACATTCCATACTTTATTTCTTAGTGGATAGATTTGTTCCTACTAATAATTAAATATTCTTAGGAAGAGTAGCATATCAGATTATCAAATAGATATGGTAGAAGCAGAAATTAGAAACTGTTCTGAGGAGAGACGTAGAATGAAAATAGAGGAAAAGGAAAATAACTAAGAGATTGAAGGCACAAAGGACTGTTTTAATGAGTAGTTAGTGTTTCTGTCCCAGTAATTCTGGAAAGTATCAGTCTTCATCAAAAGTTAAGTACATTGTCTGACAGCTCTTTGGAAGTACAGTTGGGAAGAAAAGAGCTTTTTGAACTTAAATAGCAAAACTTGCCTATTTTTGAATGCCTACTTCTGAATATGTTCTAGGGACTTCACATATATTTTTCTCAGCTTTCAAAACACTCAATGGCAAGAGGTCCCATTTTACAGATGAAGAATGAAAGATTAAACAATGAATGGAAAAACAGAGTTTCTAACCACATCACATACTTGATCACCTTTCCACCACCACCATCATCACCATTTCCCATGAACAAGTCCTCCCAAATGCAACAATGCCTATGTGAGCATAAATATGATTCTGTATGGCTCTGATCCAACTAAGTGCTTTGCCACAATGCTGCCGGTTCTTACTCAGTAATGTCACAGAACTATATATTGCACTGCCCTAGCACAGAATGCTTTTTCAGAAGTGACTCAAATAGAAAGCAGCATTAGTATTAACATTAAAAAGTCTTTCTTTGAAACTCAGAAAGCTGGATCTAAGAAATGGTCACTTTAAGCTTGCACTAAATCTGAGTGTTGGTGCTTAGCACATTCATGCTTAATGATCTGAGCAATACACAGTGCGTCTCCCAACTGGTGCAGCTCATTCCCAGCAGCCTAGATGAAGCTGGTGGTGAGTATCCAGTCATTAGAGCTGGAAATGGACTCAGCACCTAGTATGAGCCAAATTATTACTTCATGCAAGGCCTTTTATTCTTTTTCCTTTTTTTTTTTTGTTTGTTTCTGTAGCTGTTCTGTTGCATTAAAGAGGAAAAAACTAATATGAACATTCAGTTCAACAACTGCCTTTGAACACCTCTTATTGCAAAAGCCCCCATGCAAAGTAGGTACTGTGGAGATGAATAGATTTTAAAATATGCCCTCAAGGAAACTGTGAAATTGCTGGCACAAATATTTAAGGGAAAATGGGCCACACTGACATTCCAGAATAAAACTGTGGAGCATTTCACTTACAAGGTAAAAGAGAAAACCCTTACTCATATTGAAATAATGTTTTGGTCTTCTTCTGAAACATAATATACTTTCCTGTATTTGACAAAATTGACTTACCCACTTATGCCTGCTGTTTAAGGAGCCCCTACTGAGAACTGAGAGGTTTCTGTCCTGAAGTCCCCAGCTGAGAGGGCTGTTGCTAAACTCTCCCCACATTCTGTCTCCCAGTGGCCTTATAGTCTTTGAACACAATGTAAACACATGCTTAATTTTAAGACTGACTTATTATCTACATTCAATATCTCTGTTGATCAGAGCCGGTCTCCACGTCTGTCTACTTATTGCAACCCTTAGCACAACCCTGCCCATCACGGAGGATGATAAACGTGACATAGATTGCCGTTTTTCTTTTTGTTCTAATGAGCAATCTGGTTCTCATTAGGTCCAATTAAATTAGAACATCTCCCCAAAAAAGAATATTTAAAGTTTATTCTGAGAACAAAAGAGCAAATGCAAGTGTAATCTGTCAGTTTATCAGCAATATTTTTACTTAATAAAGAAATTGCTGTGAACTCATAAATAATCCATTGGCAAAAAGAAAACTGCCTATTAAAGTATAATCTAATCTCATCTCCGTTTTGATCATAGGGTAAAAGTTCAATAAACTTGTCGATCAATACACCATAGAGATAGAAATGAAATATTCAAGACTTTTAATCAGGTAATTCACACTTCAGGAAGAAGACAGGAAAAAAACTTTGCCTCAATTCCCTCAAAATGTTGCACTAAAAATCTTGCTTTGGGGTGACTTAACCTCTCCCTTCTGATTTTACGAACAGACACTACCTGAGCACTTAGGGACCATTTAGAGCAACTCCCTCATTTTACAAATGAAGAACAGGAGTACAAAGACTAAGGAAGGGCCTTGGAGGGTAAGCGCTGGGCTGAGAACCAGGTGTCCCGGGGTCAGCTTCTCCCACCTCACCTCCCTTACAAACAAAGGGGGTGGGGGATACCCCTGTTGCAAAGAAGAGGTGGGGCAGTGCTTAACCTTTGTTAGCACCATCCAGGGGGGTGCTTAGGGAGTTTCACTTCCGCTGAGCGTGATGACGTCATGCGAGCCAGGGGTTTTCCTAAAGGCAGCCTGCAGTGCTGGCGAAAGGGACCAAATCTCGAAGGACCAAATTGAGCGGGTGTGGAGGGGAGCATGTGGCTAGAGAAGAGAAGGCGACACTAGGCCAGGACAGCTGCAAAATGACTGACAGCGAGAAAGAGAATATGGGTTCCTCTCGAGTCGCCAGAATTTTTTTTCAAGTTCTTCAGCTACATACATTTGGTTCTTTGGCGCCCTTCGTTTTCTGGCTGATGATCCTTTTCTTTTTCCTTTTCTACATTTAAAAAAGAGAAGGAAAGAAGCAGGGAAGTCGGGTAATTGTTCCAACTACTTCTCGCCTTTCTCCAGCGTGGCCGCTTCGCGGCCTGGCAGCCAGTCCTCGAGCTCCCCCTGCCGTTTACATGGGAGCTCTTTGTTTTAACCTTGCAAGCGCTTACTTTTGGGTGTTACGTTCCGCTATCAACAGAAGGTTATGGCGGTATCTTTGCTTCTGTCTGCTGCGGAGGAAAAGCTTGGAAAATGGCAAAATTAGGTTGATAAAACTTGTTTCCTGTAGGAGTGCCTCCTAATTCAAGTGCAGTGTCGTTCACCAGTGGGCTTAAATAAACCCTTAATCTTAAACCTCCACTTTATCATGAAAATAGCAGTTTATTCCACTGGTAATATCTTGTGTCGAAATCTAAACAGTATTTCTTCTCTAATGGGAGTGAGACAGAAAGTCCTGCCAATCAAGCAGGAAAAAGAATCCTCCATCAGACAGCAGGCCTCTGTTTCAAGGGATAAAAACCCACATTCATTCGCCCGGCACTGCGGCAACTTTAAAAAGCAATGTCAAAAGGAAAAGAAGGCATTGTTGCAAAAGAAAGCTCTCTGGTGTTTGTTTGTTTAATCTTTTTTTTTTTTTTTTGCTTACTTTCTTCTCTTAAAGAAAAAACTAAAAGTTGGTATAATTTCTGGTTTGCTTAAAGGCTAATGTATATTTACAGAAGCATCCAAGCCATGAATCGCTTTGAATTTAGTCACTCTTAGATATACAATAGGCCTACTGTGTTGCAAACAGTCTGGCCACCCATCATGACCCCCTATTCAGTGGGCTGTCCATTAATCTAAACACGGGCTCTCTCAGAGACATCCAGAAGCCAACAATGGTTTACATTTTTTGGATGCTACCTTCTGGTTACTGTACCTAAGTGAGGAAATGTTGCTGAGAGATATTCCAGTTTGACTCCCAAACGGTTTTTAAGCAAGTTTCCATCCACTTGCCCTAAGCACAAAAGAATAGGCCTTCTTTTCCTCTGCCAAGTATCAATTTTTATATCAGATAGGCGTCAGTTATTGCTAAAAGCTGCTACGGTAATAATGGAACAGCACGCAGTGGGCAGAGTCCCACTGCAGTGAAACTGGATGAGGATTTGGTTTCATTATGTAACTTTTTAGAGCAGCATAGTTTCTGCTAGTAGCATGATAAATAAACAGCGTCTATAGAATGTCCGAAGAATGACAATTTTAAAAAGAAGGAAAAAGGAAAGGTGACTCTTGAATGTTTCTGACAGCTAATCAACTTCTGACTACATTTTTAGTTCCTTCTCCTTATCTCACCAACAACTGCATGTCACCAAACAAGGTTTCCCAAAGAATCTCCTTTCTTTCCCCTGCTGGATCAAGTGACTCATAGAATCCACCATGCAATTGACAAAAAGTTTTATTCTAACATAAAGCAATGTAAAGGTTAAAGGCAAAGCAATGGCCAAATTTCGCATGGAACCTTCTTCTTGTTCAAATTCACTGTAAAATTCCCTTGGTTTAAAAAAATGCAAGGTATATGGCCATACCACCCTGAACCGCATCCAATTTTATCTAAAACAATCCAAGAAGAAAATCATATATTCTGTTGGAAATTATTTATTTATCTGTACTGTAAGACCATTGACCATTCCTCATTATTTTCATAGTTTTATTGATGCTAAAGAAAGAGAAAGCAACATTTTTTCCTCAAGATCCCTTCTCATTTTATGGAGTAGACATTTTGAGGCATTACCTAAGTACTCCCAGGCATCCAAGTATCCAAATCTAAAATATCCCAAATATCTAAACACCACAGATGGGTGAAAGCCTACCTTTTTGGGGGAATATTCATATGAGGAAAAGGAAAAGAGCTCACATTTTTATTTTTAACTCACTGCTGTGTCTAAATATCCCCACTACCAGCATCTAAGCTGAATTCTCCCTAGAAATGCTCAGACCGTTCCTATTTATCACCATCATGAGTAACTGCAAGATCAAACTTCTAATTCATCCCTCGTTTTTGTCCACATGAAATCAGAAACCAATTTGACCTATTTATTCACTGAAATGCTTTAATTAGGTGGCCTCAGGTAGTCTCCAAAAATTACTTTCACTTTCTAACTTCATCACCCACAACTTTCACCAACCATCAGACCTCCAAACACATGAAAAAACTAATGTTCCAAATATACCACGATGATCCATAACCCTGTGTCTCTGCAAGTGTTATTGTTCTGCTTGTTGGACTCCTATTCATCCTTCAAAACTCAGTATGTACATGATAAGGTCTCTCTTGACTCCACTCCTAAACAAACACAGTCCCACCTTCTCAATGTTGCTTCTGCCTCCAGCATACCAATGCTCCCCTCCAAATGTGACCCATGAGCACCTGCATCAGAATTGACCACGTGCTTATTAAAATTGCAGAAGCCCAAGTTCCACTTAGACCTACTAAATCAGAAACTCTAAGATGGAAACCCAGGAATCTGCATTTACTAAGCGTCCCCCACCACCAGGTGATTTTGATGCAAATACATTTATTTTCATTGCCCACATAATTCTGAGGAATCATAGTAGCAGCTAACATTTATTAGACTTCCGTTTCATGCCAGGCACTGTTTGAAGCACTTCATACATGTATTAATTCTTTTAATTATCACAATAACTTTATGAGAAGATACAGTTCTTACTCTTATTTAGTTGTTGATGATCCTTTCTGAGACAAAGTGACATTAGGACACTTACCCAAGGGCACACAATTGGTAAATGGCAAGAGAAAAGATTCAGATCCAGAGGATGTCATTCCAGGGCCTGTCACTAAATCACCAGGTTTTACAGTCTCTAAAATAATTATTTGTCCTCTGGCTTCTCTACTAGGCTCTGAATTTGTTAAGGGCAGGAATCACGTCTTTTCAGCCTGGTAACTGCAGCACTCATCAAAGTGTGTGATGTACTCAAGAAATGTTTATTAAATTGTTTATTAGGTCGGTGTAAAAGTAATTGCAGTTTTTGCCATTAAAAAAAGGTGAAAACCACAATTGCTTTTGCGCCAACCTATAAAGTGTAGAATAAACCAAGATACAATGTTTCTGTCTACAGATAGTATTAGGTTGGTGCAAAAGTAACTGTGGTTTTTGCCATTACCTTTGCACTAACCTAAGATCAATGAGATTTGAAAAAAAAAAATCAAAACCTCATTGACCACAAAAGTAAATAAATAAATGTGGCAGTGCTCTGGTGAAACACCAACGAGATTATATCTGGTTTTTATTAAAAATCATAAGTCATATAATAAATATATTAAGTTAATTCATACCAGAAACCAAAGCCTACAGAGAGTCATACTGCAATATCTCGGAAAGCAGGCCTGGGGAAACCAAGAGGTTCCCAGGGGATTACTAATGATTCCCAAACCATATTGCCATGTCCCTGGGTCTAGGTGTAACTTCAAAACATAAAAGATACACAAGACTATATTGCGACTTCATTTTGAGGAGAGGCATGTCACTCCTCTTCTTACTTATCAAATACCTAGAAACTGCAGCCACACAGATCAGTGAAATAAATGTTTCCAAATCTGCAAAGGAAGATCCAGCCAGCTGTACAGCAGTGTAGTGCCTTTCAAGTTTGGATCTGCTCCCTAAAAGGCACAGGAATTCACCCCTTTCACCAAGGTGGGGTATTGTCAGGTGTGTCCAAATGCATTAGAAACGTCACAGATGTTACCAGCAGCTTCCAAAGAAGAAAAAAGACCTAGACCACGAATTATAAACAAACAGCATCTTATTTACATAACTGTTATCAGAATTCACATGCTGTGTCTACACTTAGCCTAAGTCCAAATAAAACTGAGAAACCAAATAAACTATTCAGCCAGACATTTAGCACTTTATATATTTACAAGTATAATTATATATCCATATATATGGATAACAATGTAGACATTTTTCTATTTTTTAATCCAGATGTGTTGATGCTATATTAACATATATATGTATGACAAATAGTCATAGCCATCAAATTTCTAATCCGTTGCTTCACCTCCCACATCTTCCAAGTTTTTGACTCAGCTAGGATCACAGGTACCCACTTCTGGATGCACACACCTCACACACAATGCTGACCCTGTTGGGATTTTTAGATGAGTTTCAGTGGGTCTCAGACAACCTCATCAAAAAAAAAAAAAAAAAAAAAAAAAACCTGGCGGGCTGGAGAAATTAACTCTCTTCTTGTTTCCAGACTTGCTGAGGAAATATTTTTCTCTTTTTGAAAGAAAATGTATACATAATATCCTACAAAAGCATGTGTCATCTAAACTGTATAAGGGACTGTTTGCCCTTGGTGACTTCGAAGTTCTGAATAAATACTCAGAACAAATATATTGAAAGACAAGGCATTACCAGACATAGACACAGCAGCACAAGCACTCTCTGCTGTAGAGAGTTTGCTTTATAAGCTCACGACTCCAGGACAGTCCAGACCTCTAGTCGCATGGGGCTAAGACCAAATTATCAGACTGGATAAGAAGCGGCCTTACTTGTACAGAGAAGTGGAGTCACTGGCATCCTGATTACTTTTAGTGATAGAACATATAGCTCCCTTTCTTTTCTCCAAGAGTCGTTACAAAAGTGGTGATGAAGGATGTTCTGGATTCAGACCCAGAGCCCTTCACATCTTCTGGATCTGAATCTTTTCTCTCTTGTCCAGGACCGACAACAAAAAGTGGAGACCTCACCACTGAAAGTAAGATTTTATATGATTTCTGTTTCCTTTTGTGATTTGCCTCCATATCCTCTTGCCAAGGAATGCAACGGCTTCATAAACAGTGACATGAGGACAGAGCTTGACTTTCCAATCTAAGTCAGAAGTGGTTTGGTTTGGACCTGCTAAGGAGAAGCATTCTGTGTTCAGTCTGATTGGTTCGCTCAACCCTCCTTCTAAAGAAGTCTTACCCCCCAACTTTCAGAACCACAAAACACGAAACCATTCATCTCTCACTTTAGAACTTCGCCTGAACCACTCAACACCCCTAACTAAGGCATGCGTCTCTCCATTCAGGGAAGCCTGATTCTCAGAGCCAAGCACATTTCTATAAATGCTTCATGTGGGAAGGAACAAAACCAGTAAGTCAGAAAGCTGACTCAGAAATGATTGGAAGTGTTTCCTTTCTTCTCCCAGCAGATTTGTTGCTCCATGGTGATTTTCCGGTGTGATCATTATGCAAGGCTTGGCTGACTGTCAGTAAAGGACAGAGTATTTGGCTATCACTATTACGACTTTTACATTTGGGGCAATTGCTTTCAATGAATACAAATGTGCCAGTGAGCAGGACTAAAGTACACAGTTATGCTCCAGAGCAAGCTGTGATCAGCAAACACCTCAGATGTTTGAGAACCTATGGCCTGGCCTCATTTATCTTTCTCAACAATGGAAGCCACTGCAGGGGCCATAGCATTGGAAGCCTGGGACCCAGCACTCACTGGAGTCTGGACAATAGGCATGGACCTCAGGACTCTTGGGCCTTCAGTGTTGGGCCAATCAGCAAACACTTACTGATCACTTTTGCCAGGTCCAAATGGTATCAAAATTTTCACTTGAAAGTGCTGTCATTAGTAACAAATTTTGCATTGTACAAATAGTGCCACCTACAAAACACGTGCAAATGAGTAACACGTGTTATTCATTGACAACAGCTCCACTAGGTAGCCGTGACTCTTGTCCTTACTGTGCAGATAAGAAAACTCTACCTCGGAGGAATTCAATGCTGTACCCCAAATCACAAAGCCAGTAAGTCTAGAGCGGCATTTAGGCCTGGTCTCTTTCCACTGCCCATCAGCTGTGAGCATTAACAAGGAACTTGGTCTTGGTGCTCTCCTTGGAAGAGTTCCATGTTCCCAAGGGTGGTACAAAGTTCCTTGTGGATCACACAGCCAGGGCTACATGAGGGAGAAGTCCCTGCCCCTCCTGCATACCCAAAGGCCACCAGGCCTCTTTGCTATGGTTCCTTCAGAATATACCACCAAGTAGATCATTCCTGAATCTTATGTATCTAGCCTATGTCATCAGGAAAAAGGGAAGGTGAGGCAAGACTCATGTTCATGACAGAGTGTTTAGATGCAAAAGCTCCGGAACCAAAGACACCAGCTTGGAATGCTGGCTCTGCACTAATTTGGTATGTGAGCTTGGGCACTTTTGGTTTTCTTGTTTTGTTGTTCTTTCTTTCTTTCTCTCTTTGTAGTTCTTTCTTCCTTTCTTTCTCTCTTTCTTTCTTCCTTTCTTTTTTTTCTCTCTCTCTTCCTTTTTTCTTTCTTCCCTCCCTCCCCCCCTCCCCCCCATTTATCTTTTTCTTTCTTTCAAGACAGGGTCTTCCTCTGTCACCCAGGCTGTAGTGCAGTGGTGCGATCTTGGCTCACTGCAACCTGTGCCCTGTGCCTCCCAGGTTCAAGCAATTCTCCCACCTCAGCTTCTTGAGTAGCTGGGATTACAGGCTTGCACTACCTCACCCAGCCAATTTTTTTTTCTTTTTTTTTTTTGGTAGAGACAGGGTTTCACCATGTTGGCTAGGCTGCTCTCCAACCTCAAGTGATCCACCTGCCTCAATCTCCCAAAGTGCTGGGATTACAGGCTTGAGCCACAGAGCCCAACCTGTTTTGTTTTTTAATTACTTTAGCTTCAGTTTTCTCATCCATGAAACAGAAATAATAAAAGTGCCTACTTCCAAAGGGTCATTATAAGAATTAAATAACACTGAAAGCAAAGCCACATGTTGCCTGGCATATGGTAAGCACTCAGTCAATAATCACTATTCATATTGTTATCATCATTAACTTTATATTTATATAATACTTCTGGACTAATTTTCTTCTAAAATATACTCATCTCCTGTATGAAGCCAGTCTGACAAACATCAGTGGGGTGCCTGCCACTGAACAAGGCCCCAGGAACACCAGGAGGCATCAGAGAGTCTCTTCAGCACAGAAAGGTGATCGGCATAGGAGGGGCTGGACTTAGGAAGAAGTAAATGGGCATTAAGTGAAGCTCAGGATTTTTTTTT
Organism: Cacajao melanocephalus; assembly: GCA_963573385.1. Lineage (NCBI taxonomy): Eukaryota > Metazoa > Chordata > Mammalia > Primates > Pitheciidae > Cacajao > Cacajao melanocephalus. Next base: position 25,794 of record CAUYLG010018737.1, read on the forward strand.
TTTAACTGTGAAACATTTGGAAAAGGAAGTTTTATGCAGGCCCATGTAGGCACACGCTGTTCACGTGCAGTACAATGGATGACAGTACTTGATTCTTCACCTCTACTCTAAAAGTAATGTCTGCCTTCTGCCCCCGTTCTCTTCGGATTTTGCTAAGTGACTGTCCAGTTTGTTTGAAAAGAAAAATTATGCATGGAAGCGTTAGTAACTTAACTATACTAGTCTTAGAAAATAAATTGGAATTGGAATGGGAGTAGTTAAAGTTCTCCCCATTGGGAGCTTTAGGCAATTGTTCTCAGAAGTGGATACTTGGGGTTTGGCAGGTGGAAATGTATTCATTTATTTATCTAGTCAGCCAACCAGCCAGCCAGCCAATCACTCAACAAATGTGCCAGGGTATAGATGTTGAACAACGCAGTCATGGCCCTGACTTTACTGAACTTTGAATCTAGAAGGAGTGGCAAGCATTCAACAAGCAAACTAATACAGAAATAATTACAAATAATGGTAAAGGCTAAAGAAAAATAAAAAATGATAAAAGATGGGGCAGAGGACATGATACATGCAGTGATATCATGGAAGACTTCTCTGAGGGCAGGTATTTAAATTTAGGTGTACAGAAGAAGCCAGTTCTACAAAGACTAGGTCAAGCAGCAGACGAGATGACAGCAAAAAAGCTTGGGTTCTAAGACTCAAAAGAGGCTAACACCATCAGAGCTTAGGATGAGCAGCCAGACAGAGATCATACATTGCCTTGGAGATCCTGAAAAGGAGTATAAATTTTACTGAGGGACTAGAAGATCAGGAAACCTTTCCAGATCTCTTACAGGTGTAGGATCCTTTAATTTATATTTGTATTTTAAGAAAGTGTAATCTCATTTTAATTTGGGACAAAAACCCTTAGCTCTCTTAACTCTAAGTCAACACCACCTCGCTCCTCTGTCATTTCAGACTCTTGGCCTTCACAGCACACTATGCTGAAAAGAGCACAGGTCGCCTTTGTTCTTTCTGGTGCTACCACTGCCAGTAGCTCGACCTTGAGCAAATTACTTATCATCACAAATCTTGTCTCCTTCATCTATAAAGAAGGTGGGATTGGGGTTGATCGCAAAGATCACTTTTGCTCTAAATTAATTTGACTGAAACAAGAAAAGATAATGTCGTACCCTCCCAGGGCTTGGCACTTACCTTTCCTGCTGCAGGGAAAGTGTGATTTGGGGGTTAAGGGCATAAACTTTGGTATTATGAACTTAAATTTTAATCATTGTTCTGCATGCTAATTATTCTACCTTGAGAAAGTGACCTTATCTCCCTAAGCCAGTTTCCTTGTCTGTGAAATAGACATAATAGCCATATCTACTTTGTCGGGTTCTTATGAAGATCCAGGGGCATAATTATTCACAATGCCATTAACGTCATCAATATGCATAGAGCCTCCCATAACAGGATGGCAGGACTTGGATTGGGAAAATAATGGGCATAAGACTCGAGGCATAATCCCAAACAGGTCTCGGGACTCACTCTCATGAATCAGCATCTACTTTGCCAATATTAAGGGTGAACCAACATGAAGACCACATCTGTTTGGAGCCAGAGGTAAAGTCTGGTCTGGAAACTTGAGGCCATTGAAAGGTTTTCAGCTGAAAAGGTATTAGCTCACTTGATGTGAAACACATGGTCTATTGGGAACCTCAAGAAAACACCAGCCATCCATAGTTCCCATCTCTTGTGTATAAAGAATGAAAGGGGGTGGCTGACAAAGCTTTATTCTACCAGATATAGTCACTGCCAGTAAAGAAAGAAGAAGAAAACAATTAAACTTCTCACATGAGCTAAATCAAATAAGCCCACCAACCTCTTAGTAAAATATACAGGCATTAAGCCTGGCCGCCTTGACACGTGTTTAAAGACTACCCAACTTTCCAAGGAATTGAATATATAGACTTCAAGTTGTGCGGCTCTCAGGAAAATTTCAAAAGTAAATGCTATTTGATGGCATTGTTTCCCCCTTCCTGTTCATAAAATTCACAGAATCACATGGTTGGAAAAAAAAAAATAAGAAATCATTTCACCCCAACCCGATTTCTAACTCATTGATTCCATAGGCCAAATGATTCTGAGCAAGAAGATCCCAAAGTTCAAATTGTGACTCAACTGCTTAATCAAATAAGAAGAGAGCTGGAGTAGAAATGAAGACTAGGGAGCAAAAGGGTAAGTCCGATTCTGACAACATTTTTATGACTCTGAGAGCTCAACCACATATTGGCCAGCTTCATTTTGTTTAACTTTAAGAACTCTCTGCTTATGCAAGTGCTTCCCAGTCAAATACATCTTTTGAAATTAGTATTAGTGTGTTTCCTGGACTTGGCTGCTTCCAGTTGTTGGCCATTTGGAAAGCCAGGAGGAAATGAGGATGGGAGATAAGGACAGAGGGAAGGCAGGATGCCAGATCCAGTTCCATTCCTGACTCCACGCAGAGGAACACAGTGATAAGTAGTCATTATAAAAAAAAAAAAAAAAAAAAAAAAAAAGGTGAATGGGTCTTAATAATGATTACACAGTTTACATAGACAAAATAACATATGATAAGTTGGTTACCAAGTTGTATATAGACCACAGTTTATATACTGGAAAGTAGGAAGGACAGAAGGAAGGAAGTGGGGGTTGGGTTGGAAGAAAAGCGGGGAAGACAAACAGGTAACCATCCAAAAATGCACTAAAATATGAATTAAATGGTCATAACCATTTACTGAGGACTAGGCTCTGTACTCTATGCTTTAAAGATATTTTCATGTCGGTCCTCAAAGAAAGATATTATTTTCGAACAAAAAAAACCGTCATGGTTTGTTATTATTTCAGAAGGTTTGAGTGGCTTTTTTCTCTTCTCTTCTTGTACTATGGAAGCATTACTTTGAAAATGGAAAACAAATGTTTACTGCCTTTTTTTTTTTTTTTTTTTTTAGGCAGAGTCTCACTCTCTTGCCTAAGCTGGAATACAGTGGCACAATCTCAGCTCCCAGCAGCCTCTGCCTCCCAGGTTCAAGTAATTCTTGTGCCTCAACCTCCCAAGTAGCTGAAATTACAGGCATGTGCCACAACATCCTGCTAACTTTTGTATTGTTAGTAGTGATGGGGTTTCACTGTGTTGGCCAGGCTTGTCTCGAACTCCTGACCTCCAGTGATCTGCCAGCCTTGGCCTCCCAAAGCGCTGGGATTACAGGTGTGAGCCACTGCACCCAGCCTCCTTTCTGCCTTATGATTGGCCCATGTCTATAAAGCACTGAGTGAGGCAGCTGACCTCCCAGCAGACTGAGGACTCAGAGGAAGACACCAAGGACAACACACAGAGCATGGCTTACTCCTGATTAGAGTGCACAAGAGACCCAGGAGCTCAACAAAGGTTGATGCCCTGTCAGAAATCCTTTTACTGACCCTGCTTCCCTCTCTGCAAACTGTATTACACATCTTAACTCTCCAAAAAGGGTGGTTAAGATCCACAGAAACGTTTCCTGTTGTTCAAGCTAGTCCTAGATGGACTATTTTAACTGAGTCAACTTGTGACTGCCAAGCACTTACCTGATAGTATTAGTTTGTAATATAAATAACACTTAAACACACACAGTTTTCCCTTATCGAAAAAGAAATTGTCTTATATTTTAGAATTATAACAGTAGAGGTATTTAAGAGAACAAGCTTGTAACAACAGAACAAACATCTCTAATTGGGAGGGAAGTTCCTCATTTTTCCATAACGGCATGGACATTACACCTCCAGATGCTCTGCCAGCTTGTTAACTCTACACCCCATAGCATCTGATTTTGGCAAGCTTAGATCAGGACACACAACTGAAGCCAAAACTGCCTAGAAGCCATGTGAATAAAGACCAAGCCTCAATTAGCAGGTCAAGAAACAAGCTAATCAATTAGCGGCCTGGCTTTCTCCAACTCACCAAATTAAGATGGCTTTATGAGCAGAGCTGATCTTTGTAAATGAACTTTCCCCTCCAGTCTCTCCTCTGGGAGGTTAGACATTATAAGAAAATAGTTGTATGAATCATCCATATTTCTAAAAGCTACTGAGTGCCTCCAGGTGTGACACAGATGGTGGACAATAAAGGAGGAGAAATCATTTTTCATGAATAAGGCACATAGATACAGGCACTCATAAACACCAAATCCTCACTACTTCCCAGCAGAACTCCCCGGCTCTCCACGAACATCAACAGTACCAATGTCCCCACATTCCACACCCAGTAAAAATGTCTAAAGGGAGAGAGAAATCTAAAAAATGCACAAACATATCTCGAAGTCAGATTGCCTGGATTCAAATTCCAGTGCCACCACTTGCAGGTTGTGTGAAATTGGGTAAGCAATTAAACCTCCGCAAGCCACAATTTCTTCATCTATAAAATTGAGATCATGTTAGCACCTTCCTCTTGGGGTTTTGTGAAAATTAAATGAGTTAATGCCTAGAAAGTAACCTGTATGGTGCCAGACACCAAGTTTTATGGTCAGAACATAATTGCTAACCTGTAATATTCCTACAAATAAAAAGAAAGAGGAAGAGGAGAGGGGAGGAGAAGAGAAGAAAAAAGGAGGGGAAAAAAGGTTTACTTTAGCCTCTTCATATATATGTGATGATGGAAGAAAATTTAGCTGAACATCTTTAGGATGTGTTGCAGCCAAGAAAAGTTAGATGCCCTTTAGAAGAGGGAAGAGGAAAGCCAGGAAGAAAACAAGTGTCTCAGTCTGTTTTGTCCTGTTCTGTGCTCTAACAGAATATAACAGACTGGATTATTTTTTATTTATTTATTTAGAGACAGGGTCTTGCTCCTTCACCAAGGCTGAAGTGCAGTGGTGCAATCATGGCTCACTGTAGCCTCAATCTCCAAGCTCAAGTGATCCTCCCACCTCAGCCTCCTGAATAGCTGGGATTACAGGCTTACGTCACCTTACCTGGCTAATTTTTTAATTTTCTGTAGAGACAGGGTCTCACGATGTTGCCCTGGCTGACCTTGAACTCCTGGACTAAAGTGATCCTCCCGCCTAAGCCTCCCAAAGTACTGGGATTACAGACATGAGCCACGTCACCAGCCAGGTTAGTCAGTCAGTTAGTTAGTTAGTCAGTTAGTTACTGAGAAAGGGTCTTGCTCTGTCACCCAGGCTAGAGGGCAGTGGCACAATCATAGCACACTGCAGCCTCAACTTCCCAGGGTAAAGCAATCCTCCCCAATTAGCCTCCTGAATATATGAGACCACAGGCATGTGCCACCATTCCTGGCTAATTTTGTTATTTTATAGAGATAAGATTTTGCCACGTTGCCCAGGCTGCTCTTGAACTCTTGGGCCCAAGTGATCTGCCTGCCTCGGCCTCCCAAAGCGCTAGGATTAAAAGCATGAGCTACCATGCCTGGCCCAGCCACATAATTTATAATGAACAGAAAATCACTGGCTTATAATTCTGGAGGCTTGGAAGTCCAAGATCAAGTGGCTGGCATCTAGTGGGGGCCTTCTTGCTGTATCATCCCATGGCAGAAGGGCAAGGATGGGGAAAAAGAGATCAAACTCACTTCCTCAAGCCATTTTATAATTGGCATTAATCTATTCATGAAGGCAAAGTCTTCATGGCCTAATTACCTCTCCAAGATCCCATCTATTAACCCTGTTGTACTGAGGATTAAGTTAAAAGCACATGCTTTTGGCGGGGAGCCATTCAAACCACAGCAGCAACAGAACCTGGCATATCATGAATATGGATGATGTACCAATCATTTTGCCCATATCACCTCACTTTCTGAAGAAACACACACTCCAGAGCTTCAGGAGTCTGCCACATGTCACACAGTCAGCTGAGCAGTGGAATTGATATTTAAACCCAGCTCTCTTTGTCTCTAAGAGTCACCTTGTACCACCACAACTGAGATGTCAAATTTGATCCAAAAATCATTTGCATGGCTTGTGTTATTTTCTCTGTCCTTTCCAACAACACTGGTAGAGAAAAATTTAAGGAGTAATATTATTTCCAAAGAAAATTATATGATCCTTAGTTTTTAAACTCAAATTCTGATTGACATACTAAGGAGTTATAGGCTTGGGTTATTATTGTTGTTGTTAATGTCAGACTCTTATCAAAAGGAGGAATTACACTTCTTAGGAAACACCCTGAATACAATTAAGTTTAAAATAGGAGCTGTCTTTCCAGATACCTCAAACTCCACAGGTTTCAAATTAGTCTAGACATTCAATGGCCTGGAGGCAGGAGTCTGGAACAGTTAGTCTATTCTCACTAATCCTATTAAGAAGGACATGAGAAAGACTGTCAAAGAAGTGTGTACTGCACACAAGGTTACCAGTGGATTCTTCCTCCAATTCTCTTGCCCAGATTATTGAAAAAGCCTCCATGCCGCTCTCCCAGCTTCTACTTTTACCCACCCCAATCTGTTCCCTGAGTTGTGGTAAAAGGGATCTTACTATGCATCAGATCATAACACACTCTCTCAAAATGTTTTTGTGTCTTTCAATTATCCTTAGAATCGACTTCAAAAGTTTTAATATGGCCTTTGAAGTCTTGTATGATCTGGTCCCAACCTTATCTTGAGCCACACTCATTATCCAGGTCTTTGAAAACATGAACAAATTTGGTTTTCATGACCAACTCTCACCAAAGCTTTTCTGCTTCAGAACCTTTGAATATACTGCTCTTCCTACCTACAGTAATCTTTGCCTCTCTTATAGTGCCAAACCCACCAAAACACACACACATACACACACACAACCATTCTCAGTGCCACTTCCTTCTCATACTTTAGGTCCTCGGAGAACCCTTTCCCTACCCACTAATTTCAGTACTTCTGGGCCCACACAGGCCTCCAACCCAGCCATTGCTTCTTGTCAATCTCAGCCCCTTGTTTTCTTCATAGTACTCAGGACAAGTTGAGTCTTCATTGGCTCTTCAGTGCCTTCCTGGTACATGTAGGGCCTCCATAAAATTTTGTTGGGTAAATGAGCAAATGAACAAGGGTGTATGCAGCATGTTATCTTCACTTTTGCTTTTCTTCAGATCCCTAATAACTCCCTCAAGCTGTAGTATAGCTTTCTTTGTTTACTTTTTTGTTTGACTCTCCCTCTAGAATGCATACTCCACCAGAAGAGAGACTTTGTTGGGTTCATTGTGTTATCCAGTGCCCAAAATGGTGCCTGGCATGTAATATTCACCCAGAAAGTATTTGCTGGACGAGTGAATGAATGAATAAATAAATACTTGTATCCCTAGGGTCAAGTGCAGAGTCTAGATCAGAATAAACGCTTACTAAATGGAAATTTACACTGTTTTCTTCTTATAATTTAGTAACAATTTGATTTTGACCCACATAGAAGCTACAATTAATGTTTCATATAGTCAAAGGCAATAATAGACTCCATTTTAAAAACAGACAGTTCATGTTCGGGAGCAAGGAGGTACCTTTTGCCTCACCAAACCTTTACACTGGTCATCTGTTGCAAGTTCTGAATTGAAAAATCTTCTCCTGGTATGAAATTTTGGATGACTTTTGACTCAGTGGTCCTCCACCACTTTCTCTCAGGGCCAATGAAAATCAACCTTGGGAGATGTTCTGTTGAGACAAAGCAGCAACGTGCCCTTCAAACAGCTGTTTCCATGACCAAATCCCACTTCAACTCTTTCAAGTATTGCCTGTAACACTCACAAAAGAAAACAAATCTCTCTTGACACAACATTTTGACCAAGTTCAATCTGGTTATTCATGTTATTCCAACTTTTTTTGGTAGAGAAGATAAACATGGTCTCTGAAAAAAAACATAATCAAAAAAGCACCACCCAGGCCCTTCCAAGGCCCAGCCCTGCTTTCCAGATGCTCTCTCTTTTCAGCTTGGTTTAATTAAAGCTCCGTATGTCAGCAACCCATCAGCTTCAGGTGTGATTCAGATTGCCCCAAAGCATCAGAAAACCTGCCAAGCAACCCAAGCATGAGAGTGATGTTGAGAAATGTACTCCCAGAACAAAGTTCATCATTACAAGGGGAAGGCTTGTTCAGAGGAGGAGCAAAGTGATTATCTCTCTCCCTGCTTCAAATTTAGCCACATAGCAAAGACAACTCAGTTCAAATGCAATCTGTGACTTAGATCAGTGAAAATGCTCTTGAGGGAGGTGTGATACTTCTAAAGTCTAACTTCTAGTCAAACTTGGAGACCTTTCAAACTGTGGCCATGGTATGCAAAAGATGCTGAGAACCCTAGTGAGTCTGCACCCTCACACAGTAGAAAGCTCACAGCTCGCTTGTTTATTCTTTTTCCCCTTGATGTGTCAGATCTGAACTTTTTTTAGTGCCTCTGGGTTCGTAGTTAGACAAAAATGCAATTAGCTAACAGAGTTTTCTGACTGTGGTAGCCAGAAATTGAAAGACAGCTTCCAACATGATTCAGTCATAGATGAAAACCAAACTCCTATGAGAGAAGGGGAGAGAATTCTCTTTGAATAAACAGGACCCTTGCTCGAGACCTGAACCCCAGAATGTACAGTCCTTGCAAAAACAAAGAGAAAAAAGCATTTAAAAATCTCCAGTTCCATAATATGGAATGCTCATCTCCAGGTTACATTAATGGAATGTTTAGCCAAAACTGTTAAGAATGTTTTATCATGCAACCATAACAAATGTAAAACAAAAATGGTACTCACACAAAGCCAGACTGTACAGACAATGAGTCTTTATGATTCTGCAAATCACCAAATATCTTTTCATCACATTTCCAAGAGATGTCACCAGAGGTTTTAGGTACTATGTGAACACAAAAGTAGTTCACTAAATTTATTTGATCTACAAGCTTCTAGAGCAACTTTTGAGTGATGCATGCTCTGAACCAAGTGAACTGACTAGTTGTTTTCAGATCATGAAGACAGTGGCTATGCTTCTGGCAGCTCAGCAGTGACGCATGTGAGTTAAGAGAAGTTTTCTTGCAACAGTTTTCATGGTGTAAACGGCATCTTGAAACATTTTCAGGAGTAGCTAAAAAGAAACAAAAACTAAAGCTCCTGGCATAGGCTTGATACACAGAATGCAGAGCAATGCCCAACTAGATAGGATGGTTTATCACTAGGATGTGAGATGTAGCTCCTTAGAAATTTTACAGAAGCTACCATACTCAATAGGCCATACCATTTTTTAAAAATTCAGCCTCTGCAACAAATTAGCTCAATGGGATAGTAGCAAGATATAGTGGAAAAGGCAGTGGATGAGTTCGGATGTGCTAATTCTCCTTCCAATTCTATTTTTAAGTTTCTGGATGACCTTGGGTAAGTCACTTAATACATTCCCCTCAATTTGCATGTCTGCAAAATAGAAATAATAGCATCTGACCCAGCTACCATACAGAATTGAAAGAAGGTGATCTATGCAAAAATGCTTTGGTCCTGGGTATATGCCCAAAGGAGTTAAAAGCAGGAACTCAAACAGACATGTGCACACCAATATTCAGCTCAGCATTATACACAATGGCCAAAAGGTGAAAACAACCCAAATATCTATCAACAGATGAATGGACAAATATGGTATATGCAATATATGCAATAGAATATGATTCCATGTTAAAAAGAAATAAAATTCTAGCACATACAACAAAATGAATGAACCTTGAAAATATCATGCCAAATGAAATAAACCAGACATCAAAGGACAGATACTGTATAATTCCACTTACGTGAGGCACCTAGAAATCGGCACATTCGCAGAGGCAGAAAGTAGACTAGGGAGTACTGAAGCTGGAGAAAAGGGGGAAATGAGTGGTTTTGTTTAATGGGTACAGAGTTTCTGAGATGATGACCAAGTTCTGGAAATAGACAGTAGTGATGGTTGTACAACCTTAAACAATGTTCTTAATGCCACTAAATCATACACTTAAAAATGATTAAACTGGGGTGATGGAGAAGGATGCAATATGCTATGGGGTCCTGGGCCAGAGTGGATGGTGAGCAGGATGTGAAAAAAAAAAGATTAAAATAAATATTATGTTATGTATATTTTACTGCAATTTTTAAATGTGCTATAATACCAAAAGTTCAATACAAGTGCTGAATATTAATTTTTGCAGTCCCGACTTTTCCTTGTATCAGTTTACCAGCTTCACTTGAAAATGGAATCCCTACAACTTAGACATTTATACCAAAGGGGATAAAAGCATGCTCAAATTTTCTACCACCTTGTTGAAGAAAGCTTTTGCAGTAGGTGTTACCTGTTGGAAGTTTTGGGACTACATATAGCACAACAGCTAACTAGTAAAAAAAAAAAAAAAAAAAAATCTCTTTACAAGATTTTAGAAAAAAAAAATTTCCTTAAATATTTTTGTTCAATAGAATCTAAAAACTGCTATCAAAAACATTTACAATTGGTTTCAGTCAAAAATAACCAGAACTGAAAAGTCAGGAGAAGACAATAGGGTTTACAATGAATAAATATATGGGAAATAGTCAGAAGGAAGGGGCTGAATCCAACTTTTGATGAACCTATATAATTTGTTGCCTCCAATACTTGGATGGTCTCCTAAATCAGCAGTTCCCACCCTTTTTGACACCAGGAACCAGTTTTGTGGAAGATAATTTTTACATGGACCAGGCAAGTGGGGTGGGGGATGGTTTCAAGATGATTCAAGTGCATTATGTTTATTATGTATTTTATTTCTATTATTATTACATTGTAATATATAATGAAGTAATTATACAATTCACCATAAAGTAGAATCAGTGGGAGCCCTGAGCTTGTTTTCCTGCAACTAGACAGTCCAATCAGGGGGTGATGGAAGACACTGACAGATCATCAGGCTTAGATTATCATAAGGGGCATGCAACTTAGATCCCTCACATGTACAGTTCCCAATAGGGTTCGTGCTCCTCTGAGAATTTAATGCCACCACTGATCTGACAGGAGGTGGAGCTCAGGCAGAATGTAAGCAGTGGGGAGCAGCTGTAAAAACAGACGAAGCTTCACTGGCATGCCCAACACCCACCTCCTGCTGTGCAGCCCAGTTTTTAACAGGCCATGGACTGGTACTGGGCCCATTAGGTTCCCCAGTCCCTGGTACCAGTCTGTGGCCCAGGGTTTGAAGACCCGTGTCCTAAATGATCTGCCATGTGGTTTACTTCTCAGGTGCTTCCTCCCCACTCTAACAGTGTGGAGATTTATCAATGGCTACCATCTATTGTACACTCTTTATACGGTATACTGGGTTGAATTGTGTCCTCCCCAAAATTCATGTCGCTATTCACTGCTAAAAAGAAATGAGCTATCAAGCCATGAAAAGACATGGAGGAAACTCAATGCATGTTACAAATGAAAGAAGACAAAGTGAAAAAGGCTACATACTATACGATTCCAGCTACAGCATTCTGAAAAGGGCAAAACTATAGAGATAGTAAAAAGATCAGTTGTTGCTGGGGGCTAACAGAGAGGGAGGGATGCATAGGCAGAACCAAGAGGATTGTCAGGGTAGTTAAACTCCTCTGTGTGATGCTGTAATGGTGGGCACATGTCATTACACATTTGTCCAAACCCACACAATGTTCACAACACCAAGAGTGAGCCCTAATGTAAACTATGGACTTCACATGATAATGGTGTATCACTGTAGGTTTAGCAATTGTAACAAATGTACCACTCTGGTAGGGGGTGCTGATAATGGAGGAGGCTGTGCATATGTTGAGGTAGGGGGTATATGGAACTTTTTGTACCTTCCTCTCAATTTTGCTGTGAACCTAAAACTGCTCTTTAAAATGGTTTTCAACAATATGTACAAAAAATGGAGGAAAAAAATCATGTCCACCTAGAACCTGTGAATGTGACCTTATTTGAAAATAGTGTCTCTGCAAGATACAATCAAGTTTTAGATGAGATAATATAGAATTAGGATGGGTCCTAAATCCAACAACTGCTGTCCTTAGAGAAATCTGGGCACACAGACACGCACACAGAGGGAAGAAGGCCATTTGAAGACAGGACAGCCTCTGGAGTGATGCAGCTATAACCCAGCAACACCATGGGCTGCCAGCAATCACCAGAAGGTGGGAAGAGATTAGGAAGAGTTCTTCCCTAGGGCATTTGGAAGGAGCATAGCCCTACCAACACCCTGATTTTTAATTTCTGGCCCTGATAATGGTGAGATAATAAATTTTGAATGTTATACACTGTTCAGATTTTGATAACTTGCTATGGGAACACTAGGAAACTCAAATACTTGGCTAACCAGGGCCTTCAAAATCCATACCACTTTTATCTCCTTAAATAGCTCCTCATACTCCATGCTTCAGAAACACCAAACTACTTGTCATTACCCAAACATGACATGCCAATTCCATTCTTCCATGCCTTTTTACCTGTAGTTTCTTCTACCTTAAAAGCTTTTCTGCCCCTGACTTACTTAAAATAATCATACTCATTCTTCTAAACTGAGATTAAGCAAATTAACATTATCTCCATGAAGTCTTCCAGGATACCCAGCTAGCAAAACTGGTCATGCTCCTCTCTCTACCACACAGATCTGTGGGTCAGGGACTGAATTCTATTTATCTCTACATTCTCTGTACCTAATGCAGTGCTTGATACATGATGGCACTCCAAGGAGTTTCTTTAGATCAATTAATTATCAATTAATGCCTTGATAAAAGATAATTAAGCCTCCCAAAAGAAGCCAAAGAAATGCCAATTGAAAGAAAATGAAGCAATCTTTCAGTCTTAGTAAGGCTCATTTGTATAATTCACCAACATTTTTCATCTACATAAAATTGTTTTAAAAACAATGCCTTATCTATTCTCAAGAAAACAAACTAACATGATGACATATACCCTTATCAGAGCTTATGAGCACATTCCACACGATTGATGAGGGATAAATCAATACTTCAAATTATTGAAAAACTATCCAACAACTGGGAAGCTTAGAGAAGAATATTTTATGACATCTATCATATTGAAATTTATAACAGATCAAGTCCCTTGTTACCCCATGTGAAAACACAAAAGGAGACTGACTAGCATCAAGAGAATCACTGCCATTGAAAAGAAATAAAAAGAGTAATTTTATATGAGGATATATTAGTCTAAATTAGAACATGTTTTCTTAGAAACAAAGAAAAAAATTTATGTGCTCTTTATTGTAAGGTTAAATAAACACTAGTTAGAAAGAAGAAGTGTGGGCTCTTATTTCTAATTATGGGCTTGCAGAGTTTGTAGAGAAAATATTTAGCCAAAATATCCTATCTCAGGGACTCCTACTTGATAACATCCTAGATACGGTATACAACGATACCATTTCTCTCTGGACACACTGAAGTTGAGAACAAAGGGGCAATTATGGTTACCAAGGGCAACTCCCTAACTTGGGTTGTCAAACAGTTATTAAAATAACTAAACAAGATATTAATTTCAGTACTTCAGAACAACAGAAAACAGCCAGCACTGGAAGTAAACATCTAGTAAAACATGATCAATAAATGGGAAATCACAAAAATTGGATTCCCTTCAACCAAGAATGCCCCTTCTGCAAATCCACTGGTTTCCTTACACTATGGGAAAATTTGGCTCAAAAATATATGAACATGTTTCTGAATACAAACCTATACATGTATGTATCTACACAGCATATATATGTGTGTGTGTGTCTATGTATGTATTATATATAATAAACCTTGTACAAATTCACACAGAGGTATAACACTTGATTAATCTACACTTGGCATATTATTGAAATTGAATTTATAAATATAAACCAACTTCCTTACATGACAAGTCCTCTCCAAGACTCAACTCACTAGAATTTACATAACCTCATGTTACATTTTTTGTTATTAATCTTGTTAAACTCATGCCCCTTCATTGTGAATCCACTGGACTCACTGAGATCCTCGAAAAGCTTTGGGAAGGATGAAGAGATACCTTTTCTTCTCATGCACAGCTTCACAGTACCTTCTCCTTCATTGACATAGCTAAATTCATCAAGATCCCCCACCCCACTGCCTGCCACCTTTAGTAATCTCCAGGTGAAATGCAGGCACCAGACTCCAAGTTCATAACTTAAGTCAGCCCCATGCTCAGTGGCACTTTCAAGACTTCCAGGATAGGTCTATGGGCTCTAATCACAGGATGCATCCCAGGAAAGAAAATACAAAAAGCCTTCCTCTCCTAGAGTTCCAATCTCAATGGGTGCTTGTCCACCTTATGAAAAAAGGAAGAAGACAAATTCTTGTAAACACTGCATTCCCAGTTCTTCTCTCTCTTCCCTCCTCACAGTCTTTGCATGTAGGAAGGAGAAAGAAAGCTGGCTTGGTGGGCAGAGGAAGCAGAGCTGGCTCAGCCTTTCCTTTAATAGATACTGTGCTCAAGTCAGCAACTGGGTCTGCCTGCAAAGAAGGCTAATCAGAATGTGAAGGACGACACAGCTCCTGTTGTTTTCAAGTGTGAGCTGTTAGCAACAAATTCAGAACAACAACAACAAAAAACACACATCTTGTACTTATTTTTCTCCCTTTCTAGGAAATCAGTAGTAATATGATCTTGGCATTAGATCTATATAACCATGTTAATGTAGATTATAGATTTATTCATCTATTATAGAAAATAGCAAATGATCATATTATCAAACTTTAGATAATTTATCACTCTTAAGAATGTATGTATATATTAACAAACATACTTACAAATATTTTCTATTTCAAAATAAAAGTACTATGCAAAACACTTTTTATTTAGCCCATTCTTTTCTAGGTAACTATATATTTAGGTTCAACATAGTCTCCACAAACCAGTTTTCAGATGTAGTCAGTGATTTTTACATATTTGGAGATATTTTCAGATACTGCTCAACTGAAATTACTCTTTCCACCCTAAAACCAAAAAAAAAAAAAAAAAAAGTCTAAATAATTACTTCCATGGTTTCTATGCAGAATAAAAGGAAAAGCACCTTCAGGGGAAAAAAAGACATTTCTGCATACAGGCAGCAGACAATTTGTCTGAAGAAATATTGAGGTAAAATTAATTTTCTTAAGTTTCATAAACACGAAGGCCAACTTATCAAATTAGGAACCATTAAGACTAGAGGTTTGTCAATGCTGTGTGTAGAAACTGATAAAAAGAAGAAAAAAGACTAGAGGTTTGGAGAGTTGTATTGGGAAAAGCTCTTCCCAGGTCTCTTGCATCTCTGCAAATCTTGCAAGTAAAGTTAAGAAGCAAGACTACCCTTTTCCCCATCTTTCAAAGGATGTTTATATCGCACATATCCTTGTAATATAGAGATACCTACTTGCTCTCCCTCTAGAGCAAAGGGAGGTATGTGTTTTCAATCAATTTGCTTTCTATATATTTTTTACTGATAAATAAAAGATATAAATATGTTTGGGGTATATGTGATAATTTTATACATTCATATAATGTGTAAAGATCAAATCAGGGTAACTAAGATATCTGTCACCCTAAATATTTATCTGTTCTTTATGTTAGAAACATTTGAATAATTCTCTTCCAGCTACTTTGATATGTATTATATGGTTAACTATCGTCACCTTGCTGATCTATCAAACACTAGATCTTATTTCTTCTAATGACATATTTGTACCCTCTAATCATCTATTTAAAGACCTGACCTTTAAAGACATGACCTTTTTAAAGTCATGCATATTCATATATAATTTATATGCTATAAAATTTTCCACTTTTAGTTGTATAGTTTTATGAATTGGGACACATATATAGTCATGTAACCACCATCTCGATTAAGGAACAGGATACTTTCATCACATCAAAAAGTTCCCTTATGATCTTTTGTAGCCAATTGTTTCCTTCCATCCCCAACCCCCGAAAACCACTGATCAATTTTCTCTTCTTG
The DNA here is from genome assembly GCA_963573385.1 of Cacajao melanocephalus. Lineage (NCBI taxonomy): Eukaryota > Metazoa > Chordata > Mammalia > Primates > Pitheciidae > Cacajao > Cacajao melanocephalus. The sequence goes on from CAUYLG010018737.1 coordinate 41,675, forward strand.
TAATTCTGCCTTTTCCAGGCTATCATATGAATGGATTCACACAGTTTGTAGACTTTTGAGTCTGGCTTCTTTCTCTTAGCATACTTTGGAGATTCATTTATGTTGCAGCGTGTGTCCATTGAGAGGCTTCTTCCATAATGCAAGTGAGGGATGAGTGGTAATGTCAGTGGAGAATGTTGACAAGTTGGAGAGACACAAAGAAGGACAAATGAAAGGGCTCATTTGAAGAAAGAAATTTCACAACTTTAAAAAGAAAATCCTTAAAAATAAATTGACTTCATTTTTTATGCCTGGTGTGTATATGCCACATTTTCTTTATCAAATTATCTGTTGATGAATACTTAGGTTGATTCCATGACTTTGCTAGTGTGAATAGTGCTGTGATAAACACATGCGTTCGGGTGACTTTTTTACATAAAGATTTATTTTCCTTTAGATAGATACTCAGCAATGGGATTGCTGGGTTGCATAGTAGTTCTATTTTTAGTTTTTTGAGAACTCTCCATACTGGTTTTCATAGAGGTTGTATTAATTTACATTCCAACCAGCAGTGTATAAGCATTTGCTTTTCTCTGCATCTTTGCCAACATCTGCTGCTTTTTGACTTTTTAATAGGACCCATTCTGACTAGTGTAACAGGGTATCTCGCTGTGGTTTTAATTTGTTTTTCTCCAACAATTAGTGATGTTGAGCACTTTTTCATGTTTGTTGGCTACTTGTTCATCTTCTTTTGAGAAAAGTCTGTTCATACCAAACTGAGTCTGATGTTCTGATTTCACAAAATGAAGAAATGGATGTCCAGGGAGGAAAAGTAACTTTACATATTGCCATTAAATCTTTATTGGTTGGTTGAAATATTCACAAGTATAGAAAATGAGGCTCCTTGAGGAGCAAAGAACGGGGTACAAAAGAGTAGTAGTCATGGTGACCAGAAACCTTGGGGTCATTTCACAGCTCAGCTTCCCAGTCCTCTGCATAAGCCCCATTAGACCCTATTTTTCTTACAATCATTACCAGTGGGGAAACAGAGATGACTTTTCTCAGGGTTACATTGTGAACTGTTGTTGTCAAGAGCAAATTGGAGACTTCTAACATCTGGTCCAGCACTTTGCCACCACTTCACTTTTGTTCTGGAAAAGAGCCAAAATTAGCTCATTGTAAAGAAGTCACCAAGCTCTGATTTTTGTGCAAATAAACACTATGGTTTGCCATTTAAAAAACAATTGCTCCAAGATCAATTTTCAGAATTCAACCAAATGAGGACCCCTCTCTCTCTCAAACAACACACTATCATGCCCCGCAGATGACGAAAGGACACAGTGGGCTCACGCTTTACATGAGGTAATGCCACATGGATCACATCCTGTCTGTTAGAAAGAAACACAAGAGATGAGAGCCGATTAGGTTGCAGGCTCCAGAGACTTCCCATTCTTCTCTGTCAAAAGTCACAGAAATGGCAAATTTAACCCTACTTGAAAATAATTTGAGTTCTCGCTGACCTGGAGAATTTCATTCAGCAGATAACTCCTTAATGCATATAAACGGGGCTGTATAAGCAAGGCTGAGAGATTCCTACCATGAGCATTTTGATGTGAGTCTCTTAACCTTGGGAATAAGTCTCAAGTAACTCATCAATTAAGGAAGGAAAACACTCTGAAGTTCGTTGTTTTGCATCATGGAGCTAGAACAACTGGTTGATTGTTAGATGTCTCTGCTTGTCCATTAGTCCTTCTGGTGTTTGAAGATGATGAATCAAAAAAGAGCCTGAGGGGTTCTCTGGAGTCTCAATGTGTCTGTTATCACAGCAGAGACTGGCAAAACTATGTAAAAGCCTGTGGAGCTATTCACGGAGTCATGTCGGCTCGGAAATGAGGAGTGAAATGACTGTACAAGTCAAAATATGGGATCTTCACAGGGTGCTGCTATCCAAATTGAGACCGCGTATATTAAAGTAATTAGTACACTGAAGTATTATTTGTTCCTAAGAAATGGGACTGCATAGCAGACTTTTTATTTCTTCTTATACTTCTCAGTATTTCCAAAGTTTCTGCAAATGTACAGTGAATTGCTTTTGTAAGAAGCTGGGCATAGTGATTCATGTCTGTAGTCCCAGCTACTCAGAAAGCTGAGGTGGGAGGCTCACTTGAGCCTGGGAGCTCAAGGCCAGCCTGGACAACATAGTGAGAGCCAATCTCATTTAAAAACATTTTTTTAATTAAAACTTTTATTTAAAGAAATAGCTTCAGAGTTTAAAAAATAAAAATACTCTGTATAAACTGAAATAGTGAGTGGAAAACAACAGTGAAATCCAATGAATGTAAAGTTCTGTGTTATGGTTCAGTGAAGTCTTTGGCAAAACAGCAAGAGAAGCAAGGTCTAGCTGAAAAGTTTGTATTCAAGAGAGAAAGAGAGAAAGTGAGGGAGAAAAGGAGTGTTTAAAAAGTAAACGAAAAGGAAGACTGTTAAAATGAATTGACTCCAATTTCAAAATTAGCCTACAAGGTTGACCCGGCTATTAAAAGCCGTGGCAGTTAACAGAATATGAGGTTCCATTAGAATATCAAAAGAATTGTATCCTCTGCACCACTCAGCCCAATCTATAGCACCACATTTTAAGAAAATTGTCAAAATGGATTGCATTCAGAAGAAAGCAACCTGAATTGTAAAAAAAAAAAAAGTCTGGAAAATGTCTTTAGAAAAGGATGCTTAAAGGAATTCAGCAAATTTAACCTGAAAATCGGATATAAGCAGTAGCACTCAAATGTTGTGGACAGACAAAAAAAAAAAAAAAAGGATCAGCCTAATTCTAGACTGGTTGTTCCTTAGACAATGAATTTGTCTCTTCTGTGAATATGAAAGCCAACACTGGGAAACACAGACCCTCAGTCCTTGGAGGGTTAAGGGGCAGCTCTCTAAAAAGAATGTTCACAAACCCTCCTGCTAAGCAGAGGGGTAACAAGGTCCCTTTCCCTCTTGATTCTTATTGTTCAATATTGCCAGGCTCTTAAGATAAATTTGCAGTTGATTTTCACTTTATAACATTTTATAGTTAGCAAGAAACTGACTAACAAAGACATTGGCTCTAAGAATCAGGCTAGATGCTGATATTTAAGGGCGTGGTGTTTGAATGGGGTCAATTTAATGTGTTTAGTTTGTGTACCAATTAGGTCATTGATAACTGCTGTAACAACAACAACAACAACAACAACAAAAAACCCTGATATTTGATTGGCTTCCAAGATTATCTTGGCCAGTGATTCCCAGATAAAGAAAAAAAAAAAAGAGATTTGCACATGGGTGGTTTTTCTGAGCCACACCTGGAAATGTGCACACATCAGATCCACCCACTTCCTATTTGCCAGAACTCAACCATCCGCAACCCCAAGAGATACTCCCTGGAGAGAACTCCCTTGTCCATTGTTCTTGTAGGCCTTGTCTATGATTTCAGAGAAGCACTTCTGTACATGTTATCCTCCAAAACAACACAGGAAGTGGGAGAGCCTGGTCTTCTTAGAGACAGTACAATTTTCACAGTTCACTTCCCACTCAGTTCCATTTGACAGCTCTAAGATGTAAATCATCAAGGCTTTTTAGTTCAGATTTATGATCTCTTTAACAGTAGAATTCTCTTGAAACTTAATATTGATAGGCTATTGGGTTTTTTTTTTATCTTAGAGATAAGGTCTTGCTCTGTCACTCAGGCTAGAGTGCAGTGATGCAATTATAGCTCACTGCATCCTCAAATTCCTGGTCTCAAGCGATTCTCCTGCCTCAGACTCTCAAGTAGCTGGGACTACAGGTGTGCACCACCACACCCAGAGAATTTTTTTTTCTTTTTCGAGACAGAGTTCCACTCTTGTTGCCCAGGCTGAAGTGTAGTGGCCCGATCTCAGAGGCTCACTGCAACCTCTGCCTTCTTATTTCAAGCAATTCTTCTGCCTCAGCCTCCCAAGTAGTTGGGATTACAGGCACCCACCACCACACCCTGCTAATTTTTGTATTTTTAGTAGAGATGGGGTTTCACCATGTTGGCCAGGATGGTCTCGAACTCCTGACCTCCTGATCTGCCCACCTCAGCCTCCCAAAGTGCCTGGATTACAGGTGTGAGCCACCACACCCAGCCAATTTTTTTTATTTTTATATTTGGTTAAAATGGGGTCTTGCTTTGTTGCCCCAGCTTGTGTCTAAGTCCTTGGCTGAAGTGATCCTCCCATATCATCCTCCCAAAGTGCTGGGATAACAAGCATGAGCCACTGTGCCTGGCCCTTAGTAGATTTTGTATCTATTTGTTCCAGTCAAGTTCACATGCCTTTGTTTTTGCTGGATATAATTCTCAAACCTGTTTTATCTTTCTGACTTATTGCCACCCTCCCTCTCCTCACCATGCCTATTTTTCTCAATTTATTGACAATTACCTTGAGGCCATTGTTAAACCCGAGCTCTGAATGAATGAAGAGACCCCCAAAACAGGCTTTGTGTGAACAACATGGCTGTTTATTCACCTGGGTTGGGCAGGCTGAGTCCAAAAAGAGAGTCAAGCAGAGGGCGGTGGGATAGGAGTTGGTTTTATAGGTTTGGGGTAGGCAGTGGAAAGTTACAGAAGTTATAGCTCTGGGCTGCTTTTTCAAGCTGGGAGGGGGTCATAGGGTCTGGAGTCACAAGGTTGACCAAGGTCGGTTACAAAGTCTAATTGCCTTATCAGTTGAGATCGGAATAAGAAACGATAGAAGAATGTCTCATAGTTAATTAGGCACAACAGGAATTGATCATTTCTTCTCCTTTTGTCGTTTTCCAGTTACTTCAGACTTTCTAGTTTCAGGAATTCATCTGGAGTGTACATGCAGGTCACAGAGGTTACCACAGTGTAGTCCATGGCACTGTCAGTCGGCCTGGCCTAAAAGAACTTACAGCCATCAGATTTGAAAAGAAAGTCTCCCAGCTTAATTTGATCTTTGAAACACAGCTGAGTTTTAATAGGCCTTTGTCACTCTATTGAAATTGGCTAGTTCAATCTTCCTGTTGTTTCAGATCTAGAAGCAATTGGCTTTGACGATGTCTTAGGTTCCCCCATTTTGTTCCCTATATTTTTTTAAATTGCTGCTTGTTAACCAGCCAATTCTTGCCTGAGCTCATATCTTTCTTTGAAAAACTAACTAAATGAAGCCATCAATAAACACACTCTTACAATATTCTATTTTCCAACTTATTTTCCTAGGGCTGTATACTTTGTCTTCACTTTGTTTTCCAAGCTCTCATAGCATAATGGCTTTGCCAAATGCTTTGCCACCAAATAGCATGAGTCTCTACTTTCCAGATTCCAATATCAATTACCCTACTGCCCATTGCCAGGAAACTAACTGCTAAGTCAGTGTCACATATTTCGACTTTTATCACACCACTTTTGATATCAAATTCTACATTAATTAAGTGATAGTCGCTTTTTTTATCATCAAACATAGTGTATTTCATATTTTGCTGAGGAAAGTATCAATGTCTTGAAAGAGTTGATAAGCACAGTTTAAGAGTTAAAGATAGTATGAATAATAAAATGATTACGAGATCTTTAGAATTTGAGCAAAGTGATAGTTCCAAATAAAATCTTAAACATAGATAAGCATTGGATCTAGAATTTCAGGAGCCCACAGTTTTGCTATCTTGAAGAGCTAGTCTAATCCTGAAATCACACTTTATGAGCTGATTCTGCATTTTTATATTTGAATTGCATTTTAAGGTTTCAGAGAGCAGAAATCATAGTGAACTGATTTCCCTAAAAATTCTGCCCAGAAAACTAATACTAAAATTCCACTCAGTTGTCATGAAGGAGTTAGAACAGCGTAGATAGGAAAAAATAAAAGAAGAAAGGGATAAAAACCTTATATTTAAAACTCCATTTCTATGCTATATAGAAGTTTTGATGTGGCAATGTAAAACTTCAACACAAGCAAAGGTCAGCAGCTAGGGGAGAAGGCAAAGAGACCCATGAATTACATAAAATGATGCTATTCTATCAACAAAGGAAAATACATGAAAATTTGGCCAAGTGTATCCTGGAAATCCTAAGCAGTCTGAACACAGATGACCTACAAGCATTTTTGAGCACTTACTATGTACAGGCATTAAACTAGATGGTAATACCTACATTAACTCATTTCATCCTTTGCAGTACACAGCACTGGCCTAACTTTTATAGTTAAAAGCACTGAGAAGTTACATGATTTTCTAAAGTCTCAGCTAAGTAAGGAAGGCAAGGGCAGCATAATTTTAACCCTGGTTGGTTTAACTCTTGAATTTGTTCTTTTCTCTCTACCAGGCCCTTTATTGTGCATCCTTCTTACATGCTTGGTCAGCTCAGAACCAATTCCCCACCGTTTCCTATCCTTGGGATGTCACTGCCAGGGACATAAAAGTCAGAGGCAATAACTTTCTCAAAGATCTTCTGCTTCTACTCAACTTGAAGTGAAACATTCAGAATCTGATTTTCCCATAGCAACATAAAAATACAAAGCCAAACCAATATGCAGTGAGAGAGGGTAGGAAGAGGGTTCCTGCTAAGAGATATCAAAAGAACACATTTTTAAATACCTTCCTTCAATACACTTTAATAAAGAAGTTACCTAGATGTTTTTAAACATTGGCTCTTACTTGAGGGGAGGGGATAGAAAATAACCATAATGAAAAAATTCAATACCTTTCGATCCAAGATGGCCGATTAGGAACAGCTCAGGATTGCAGCTCCCAGTGAAAGCGCAGAGGGTGAGTGGACGCCGCATTTCCAGATGGATTTTTATTGCCCACAGACTAGGAGATTCCCAGGCGGAGGAGCCCTAAGGGTCACCAGCGCGGCTCTTTCGGC
>CAUYLG010018738.1:0-23773 GCA_963573385.1 Cacajao melanocephalus
TCTACTATAGACACATGCACATGTATATTTACTGTGGCACTGTTCACAATAGCAAAGACTTGGAACCAACCCAAATGCCCATTAATGATAGACTGGATAAAGAAAATGTGGCACATATACACCATGGAATACTATGCAGCCATAAAAAGGAATGAGTTCATGTCCTTTGCAGGGACATGGATGAAGCTGGAAACCATCATTCTCAGGAAACTGACACAAGAACAGAAAACCAAACATCGCATGTTTTCACTCATAGGTGGGAGATGAACAAGGAGAATACAGGGACGCAGGGAGGGGAACATCACACACCAAGGCCTGTCAGTGGGTAGGGGGCTAGGGGAGGGTTAGCATTAGGAGAAATATCTAATGTAGATGACGGGTTGATGGGTGCAGCAAACCACGATGGTACATGTATACCTGTGTAACAAACCTGCACATTCTGCACATGTACCCCAGAACTTAAAGTATAATTTTTTAAAAATTCAAAAAAACCCCATACTACATGCTTCAGAATGAAATTGCTCAAAACCAGAATTAAACAGAAAATCTCAAAAGCAGCAAAACAACATATAGTGTGTAACAAAAATGTGAACTACAGCTAATTTTTAATCAGAAACTGTGTGGGGCCAAAAAATAATGGAACAGTATTTTTAAAGTATTAAAAGAAAAAAAATTACCAACACAGAATTCTGTAACCAGCAAAAATATCCTTTAAGAATGAAAACAAAAATTTCAGGTAACATAGAACTAAGAGAATCTGTCACCAGCAGATCTGCATTACAAAGTGCTAGGATTACAGGCATAAGCCATCACACCCAGCCCATCAAATGTTAATGAACTAAAAACTCAGAACTAAAAGAGATAATCAGAATGCATTTTAACAATACCCAACAACATGCTATATATGAGATACACACTATAAATGCATAATAGAAGCAGAATTTTTTGTCAGATATTTAAGGTTTTTCTTTTTTTCTTTGCCCTTCTCCTGATTGTAATATTTAAGGTTTTTCAGGCCACAACCTGTTGTCTTTTTTTTTTTTTTTTTAAGTTTGGAGATACATGTGCAGAATATGCAGGTGTGTTACATAGGTATACATGTTCTATGGTGGTTTGCTGCACCTATCAACCCATCATCTAGGTTTTAAGCCCCACATGCATAGGTATTTGTCCTAACACTCTCCCTCCCCTTGTCCCCTGCTCCCCCACAGGCCCCAGTGTGTGATGTTCCCCTCCCTGTATACATGCGTTCTCACTGTTCAACTTTCACTTCTGAGGGAGTACATGCAGTGTTGGTTTTCTGTTCCTGTGTTTGCTGAGAATGATGGCTTCCAGCTTCACCCACATCCCTGCAAAGGGACATTCCTTTTTATGGCTGCATAGTATGCCATGGTGTATATGTGCTACATTTTCTTTATCCAGTCTATCATTGATGAGCAGTTGGGTTGGTTCCAAGTCTTTGCTACTGTAAATAGTGCTGCAATAAACATACGTTTGCATGTAGCAGAATGATTTAAAATCCTTTTGGGATATACCCAGTAATGGGATTGCTGGGTCAAATAGTATTTCTGATTTCCAGATCCTGGAGGAATCACCACACTGTCTTCCACAATGGTTGAACCAATTCACACTCCCACCAACAGTATAAAAGCATCCCTATTTCTCCACAGCCTTGCCAGCATCTATTGTTTCCTGAATTTTTAATGATTGCCATTCTTAAAACAACCCCAGCTCAAGAGCCTTACAAAAATACACCATGGGCTACATTTGGTCAGTGGGCTCGCATTCCTGGCCCTTGATACAAAGAAACAGACAAGACTTGTGAATGGCCCGTAAGTACATGGAAAGATGCTCAACATCATTAGTCATTAGAAAAATGCAAATTAAAACAAAAATGAAATACAACTATAAATCTAAACTACTACTACAACTACTAATCTACATCCAGAATGTCTAAAAGGTAATGACTGACAACATCAAATGTTGGCAAGGACATGAAGTAACTGAACCTTCACACATTATTGGTGGGAATGTAAAATGGTGCTCCAGCTTTGGAAAAACATTTCACAGTTTCTTATAAAGTTTAACATAGACCATGGCTCTGCAAAGCAGCCTTGTGCTTAGCTCCCAAATCGGCCAACAGCCCAGAGTGGAAATTTTGCTCTAAACCTAAAATAGCTCTAAAAAATGAATTTTAAAAAAGAAAATAAACATAAATTGCAAATAAATGCCACTTACATAAAAACAGTTAATGTCCCCATATCAGGAAGAAAACATCTATGATTCAATGTAAAAATGCTAAAAAGAGCCAAGAGAAATGCCAAGGCATGGAAATCACCAGAAGCAGAATAAGCGGTAAACTAACAATACTCAATCTCACTTATCTGAGAAATGGAAAGTAATATTTCAGTGACGTACAAAGGAGTAACAATCATTTTACGAACAATTTGAAAAATAACACTTGTGATGTGGCTCAGGAAAGATTCATATTCTCACTGCAGGAAGGTAAGTGAATCATTTTGGAGGTCAGTTTTGGAACTTAGAAGTTCAAGTGCATCTATCCTTTTCCTACTCCTAGAAATGTATCTTCAGAAGTGCCCTTCCCTCCCTCACACACCCCTAAGTATACAGAGATAAATGTCATGGATGTGGACTGCAGTATTTCTAATACCAAAAATTAGTAAACAACCTAAAAATCTATATCCATGAGGATTTAAAGCAATCCTGCACAAGTCAGAATAAGGTTGATGCCTGTGCACTTGGTGTATAGAAAATAACAAACTGGTTGTTAGATGAAAAAAGCAAGCTGCAAGTGATGTAATATGTAAATGCAGTAAGCAAAATACATTACATATATGTATATATATATAGTTTACACACATAGTACTTTCTCATGTATTTACCTTATGAGTGTGATGCCTCCAACTGCATGGCTGTGGCTCCGGAGCAGGACCTTGTAACAGAGCCTCTGCCCTGCCCTGCTCTGAGGGGAAAAGAATCCCTGAGAAAAGAACCAGGTTTGATTTTCCATCTCTTTTGTTATCACCACGCTGACAGCTTTGATTGTCCCATGCCTTTCCCTCTGCTGTACTGATTTTCTCTTACAGAAGCTCTTCTTCATGCTTAATCAGACACTCCCTCCTTCCAAAAAGAAGCCAGCCATATTCCCTGGTCATCTGGTTGAGCTCGAGGTGAGTCCTGGGGATCATCGGCCTCCCACCAGCCTGACGCTCCAAGTGGTAAGGAGTTGCCTCTTGGCTTTTTCAAGCAACTCAGAGATGTGCCAGGACTGCAGATGACGGTGGCTCTTCCAAGTCCCTGGAGAGTGACTCAAACCCTCTGTTATCAAGACGTGTCACACAGGCTATGCACCAACAACTCTACAAGCACCCTTCACCTTAACAAAGATTTTGCGAGCTTTTTCTATAAAGGGGCACATGGTAAATATCGTAGGCTTTGTAGGCCATACAATCTGTCCCAACGATCCAACTTTGCCCTCTGGAGCAGTGAATCAGCCATAAATAATATGCAAGTGAATGCACACGGCTGCTTGCTAATAAAGTTTATTTAAAGTTTATTTACAAAAACAGCTCCCTTTGAGCAGTTTGCTACCCCGACATAGACTGTGGGGAGTCCCTGGTGTTGGCGAGTTGTAGGCAGCCCAGTACCCCATCAGTGTGGCTGGTGCCATCCCCTCAAGCCTGCCCGCACCCAGACCCTTTCTGGTGTCCCTTCAGAAAAACTCCCAAAATTCTCAGAAAGCATAGGGGAGGGAGCCACTGCCCTCACCTTCTTACAGGGGAGGGTTCTTCTTCCAGTTCCACCCTCCTCGGCATGGAGCTCAGGGCCATCCCTGCCTCCTCTTGGCCACAAGCACAGACCTTCCTACACAGGTTTAGCAGCTCTGCGGACTTGTCCCCCACCTGGAGCCACAGGCCTCCACTCCTGGGGACACAGGTATGACCATAGCTCTGCAAAGCAGCCTTGTGCTTAGCTCCCACATCGGCCAGCAGCCCAGAGTGGAAGAATTCTGTGGATCACCCCCAAGGCAGCAGCTCATCTGGAAAAGCCTGCCTTCCCACCCTTCACCTATGTAACCGACCCTGGCCATGCATATGGCAGAAAAGCTGCAACCTGCCCTCAGCACTCCCAGCCCTGCAGGTGGGTTGGTGTCTGAGCACTGTGGCACTGCCTTCCCTCTGAGGCCTTGCCAGAGCCAGGGGATGCAGCCTGGCAGAACTGTCGCTGGTCTCCCTGGTGCTTTCACAGCTGGGCTGTGGGTCAGGAGCGAGTTTCCACGGATAAGCCTGGTTCATAATTAAGTGCTCTGCGGTCATGTGGCAACACAGACTCAAGTATGCCTTCCCTCAGGGGGGTGAGCCCAGGTAGGGTCTGGGTGTTTGAAGCAAGCACGCCTGTGACAAATCCCTGTTTTCACTCCCATCCCACAAACTCATCCAGACACCGCTGGCCCACTGCCGACACACAACGTCTGAGGGAGGCTGAGGAAAACAGACACCTCCAGGAGCTATATTCTTTCCTGATGTGCACGCCAGACAACGCTGAACTGGAGTGCCTGCCGACGTCCCAGGCCTCCCTGCAGGGAAACACTCCCATGGTGAAACTCCTTTTTAAAGAAAGGCTTTATTGCTGCAATTAGACATCCCAGTGTATAGCACAAACCCCCCTTTACAGAGAATTATTCAAGTGGTAATACTGAGAAACAGTGAACACACACAAAAGAATACAAAACTAGACATTTAGATTACTAGAAACTTTCTAAGAAAAATTTGAAATGTGAAGTGCCTTTTAGAAACTACACCACACAAGCCAGTGTAAATTTGGTTTAACGATCAATTTCCATAAACATTGTATCTAACTGTGCATTGATCAACTGCACAACTTCAACAATTACTTTCCAAGACAAAGCTAAATGCTTTTATCTCCCTAGGATTTGGTCTTTCCTTGGGCTAGAGATGGAAGCTTCACGTTTCAAGCCAGATTCAAAAGGGAAAGCACTTCAAATGTGTATTTGCCTCCAGCCACATCCACAGCCTCATGGATCTCACCGGGTTGGTCCCAGCCCTTCTCCAGCCCTGTAGCCCACACCAGGGATGCAGAGGCAGCCCCAGATCATGCAGGCATCAACTGAGGCCCCCAAACTGGCCCAGCTGCCTGAGGACGGCACGCCTGTGGCCAGGTAGGACACACGTGCAGGTTTGAAAACTAGGCCTACATGATTGAAGAGTGGACTGAAGCAAAAAGGGGAGAAACACTAGAGGCCTAGAGTAGGAAGATACCTTTTACGGGGTTTTCAGGAAATTCTCACAGTAAACTTGGGCACAAAAACCAAATTGCTGAGGCCAAAAGCCTGCATGTGGTACTGTGACTTATAGGGAATAGAGGCCAAATCAGAGAGGGCTGGCTGGTGATACCCCAGACCACTTGCCTCTTCCCCTTCCCTGGCCCACAAGTACCAGGCCTCCTGGTCCTGAGAACTCATTCTGGGTTTCTATATGGGTCAACCAAATGCTATCCTTTCACTAAAGCTGGGTGTAAAATAGGGGGCATGAAGCAGGGGGAAGCTGGGAAACACACAGTCCCCAAAAGAATTGAGGGAGCAAGTTTACCGACGCTACAGGAGCACTGACAGAGCTGGTGCCCACACCAGATGGGAGTACCACACCCCTGCCAGGCTTTGTGCTTCACTGCTAGATGCAGGGGGCTAGGAGGGTCTGATGAGTCAGGAGCTGAACTAGAACCTTCAAGAAAAAAAAGGCAAGGGGACAGCTCTGTGTCCTGCTAGGAGGGGAAATAATGTGTGGAGATTGTCCACAGTGAGGCCAGAGATGATAAGATGGCATTAGGCAGAAAAGGGAGAGGGCTTCCCATGAGAATCTGGTTGGGCATGGGAGGGATACAGGGCTCAGTTATAAAGGCACCTTTGCCACGGTGGGGTGCCAGCCACGCTGAGTGGGCTGCCCAGGGGCTGTCCCTACCTAAGCACTCTCCTGTCTACAGGAAGTCTTGGTGCTTTTCAAGTTCAGCCTAAGGGGTCCCATATATGAAGTAGGGATACACACTTAGAAAATCTAACCTGGTACTGTTGGAGGGTGGCAGGAACGGTATACAAAATCAGGGGCCTTGCCTGAGCAGTTCCTCAGGGACACTGGCAGGGCTGACCTGGGAATCAGCTCTCCTGAGTGGACAGTCTATGGTTGCCTGGGGTCCCCAGGCTGAGAAGCAGTATGGGTTAATTGCACTTCGGGGTACAGTGAACACAGGCACGGGCTGGATGTGGCCTGGGAGACAGAGAGGGGAGGCTGACCTGTTTTCAGGAGCTGGCTATGGCTAGACAGTACCTGCCCAGCCAGAGGAAGGCCACAGCAGAGCCACTCCACAGACTAAGACCTGTGTTGCCAAGGAATCAGACACCGGCTTGGAGGAGACAGCAGGGCAAAGCCTGCTGCCATTAAGCCCACACAGTAGCTCAGAGATCCTTCAGCCTTCTGGCCTTCAAAATAAACTCTAGGACTTCCACTCTGAAAGGCAAATAAATCATCTTGTGTTTGCTTCATCCCCTTAGTAGCAACAAAGTGCAGGGCAAACGAAGCGCCTAAGGCCCAGAGAGACTGAGGGCAGGACCCCCAGCATCTCCCACCTCCTCCCTGCAGGCTGGGTGAGAGAGTATCCTGGAGAGAAAGCATCTGGACTACTTATATTGTGTTTCAGGCCCCCCCGGCAACTTTCCCGGAGGTAACTATTTGCCTGGCACTAGGAAACTGGGTCTGAAAACCAGAATTTTAAGCAGACTTTTAGAGACAAGGCCATTTGATGGTAGTGATTTGGTTTTATGAAAATGGTACAGGTGGTAATCCCTGATGACAGAATGGACCGAAAGTGGGGCCAAGGGCCCCGAAGGATCCTGTTCAATCTGGTTAAGGCGACAGCTGGGAGGGTGTGTGGCCAGGGAGCAGTGGCACAGCAGACCCTGGCAGTGTGCTCACACCTGACCCTTGTCCCAGAGCCAGCCCGCCTGCCTTATGGCCCTGGCAGTGACTCCACAGAACCTCCATGAGCAGAAGCCTCACGGTGAGCCAGTGCCCATTTGTGTGCAAGGGAGAACCTGCAGTTGCACACACCCCAGCCAGGGTGGCACATGGCTGCTCTTTCACTGTGAAGCCAGCACCAACTGGAGAGATTTAACTATAAAGCAATATTTTTAAAATATTCAGTTTTGTTGTAATTACTCACTTCCTTTCCTTCCATTTAGATCTCAAAAACTCTTCTTTTTCAGTGTTGACAAAAAGAAATGTACGGATCAGGTCTATGAAATAACACCTTGTCATAAAACAGGCTCAAAAGCATAGGAATCATGCTTTAATTGCCATTAAGAATCCATTAATTTCCATGAGATCTGTGATAAAAAAACATCCGGTCTGTTTGTCCTGTCTTAAAGTCATGAGTCTGTTTTATGAACAGAACGAATGCCATGCTTCTTTGCATATATAAGGCAAAGTGGGTTTTTGATCTCTCATGATGTAAAGGGGATAACAAAGGTAAGGAAGGGAAGATTTATAAGTGAGACTTTGTTTTTGAGTGTCAATCCCACTGGACACACATATTACAAAATAAAGATTCTCTTCTGTAAAGTGCTGTTTGCTCAGTGAATCATGCGCCACCACAGAGCACCACGGCCCCATCTGCTCAAGAGCATGGAGGAGGCAGCACTGGCAGAGGGCGGGCAGGAGTCTGTGTTTGGGGGCCTGTTTCAGTACTGTCTCCTGGGGCTCTCCGTGGTATGGAGGGAATCTTCTCATCATGGCTAGACATTCCCCAAGCTCTGTTCCAGGCTGGGGACCAATGTAAGCTGGAGGCAGCTGCATATCAGGGCTTGGGTGCCCCTGCTCCTGCTCTTCTCTTGGAATTGGCATTTCATTCTCTCATTCTGCTCAATACCATGGGCAGGAACTCCACTGGCTCCCCATCATGTCATCCTGGGGCCTTCCACCTTCCCTTCCCACAGAGCTGCCAGGCAGAGGCAGGACCCAGGCATGCCAGGCCCACAGGAGGGCTTTCTAGGAGACTAAGGAGGGTTTAGAAAAAGAGAAGCCACTATAAATAGTCACCTGCCCAGTCTATGCTATTAAAGGACATAAGAAAGGTACACAAATTGGCAGTAAACAATTTCCTTCGGCTCTTCATGGATGTCCAGGAAAATGACAACCCGCACACAATCAGACATGAATGATTTCTGGTCCAATGTCTTCAGGCTCTGTGCAACAAGAAGAGTTTGTGTCGGAATGACAGATTCCACGTCCATCTTTATTTTCAAAGTTGGGCTCTGTTAGTGCAGATTTTTCAAAAATACTCTTTTTGCTTGTTTCTGGACAGTTTTGAACATAGATCACTCTATTATAGGCCTTGAGTCTCTTCCACAATTGCACGTACACTTTACACTGAACATACATAAAAAGAAGTCCTCCAGTGAAGCCGATGGCCACAACTACCAATTTAGTCCAAAAGGGCCATTCCAGGATTCCTGGAAGGGAAAAACTCAGCCTGTTAGATTTTATTTAAGACCTGAATTAAAGAAAACATATGTCTGAACTTCCCATTACCAACTGATTCTTTTCTGTTTTTTTTTAAGAGATGGAGTCTTGCTATGTTGCCCAGGCTGGAGTGCAGTGGCTATTCACAGGTGTGATCATGGCACACTACAGCCCTCAACTCCTGAGCCCCAGCAATCCTCCTTGCCTCAGCCTTTTAAGTATCTGGGACTACAGGACTACGCCACTGACCAATGGATTCACAGCTCATCAAATGTGGCTTAAACAAGAGTGGAAGACAGTGTCCAGCTACTTCCTGCTTTTCCAGAACACAGTTTATGGAGATTTTCATGCTCCAGAATATGAACTCTCTGACTCGATTTCAAAAACTACCACCACAGCAAACAAAATGCCAAAAAAGGAGGCCTGGTGCCTCTTAACTGCTGTCCCTCCTCTAGAAACCCAAACTTTTTTAGCCTGACTGGGAAATTCTCTGACCCCAGGACTCCTGTGAGCCATCCTAGCCTCTGGTGCCGAGCTTGCTCTTCAGCCTGAGAACTCACCTGTTGCCTGCCCCTGCTTGATCTCCTCGGCAGTACGGTCAATGAGTACATACAAGGACCAGACCACACATGTGATGGCGATGACGTGGAATGTCACTGAGCACATAATCTTCCTGCGCTCGCTGGCCGTCATCTGCAACTTCTCCCACTGGAAAGACAACATGGAATGTGAGGCTCAGGCTTTTGGGGAAGGGCTCCGGTCAGGTGAGAGCATTGTAGGTGGGTAAGACTGGCTTTTTGCCCCACTTCTCCCTTCCCAAACTAGATGCATTTCCCCAAATACCCAAAGTTGTTCTCCTTTAACCAGGTACCAGGTGCAGCCAACTTTCTATGCAATGAAAAGAAGCCGGGATCGAGATGAAACTGAACTGTCATCAAAAATCCCCTTGTCTGCTAATTCTTGCAAGCAGACATAAAATGAATGGCCTGACAAAGAATTCTATGATATCAGTCCTAATAAAAACAGTATGTTGGCCGAGGACCCAGGTGCTATGTTTTAAGTCTCCCTGATGTGCTGACTGGCATGGAGGAGCGGAAGAGCAGGGTTGGTGATGCCACAACACACTAGCAGATGGGTCACACTACATCATGAAGGTGAATGGCAGAAGACGCTCACTCTTTGGTCCTTGCTACTTTGGCAGCAACAGCTCGAAATCGACGCTAAGAGTTCCGAATACAAGCAGACTCTGCCAGTCTCATCTCCTCTAGGAGCTCATTAATTTACTCCAGATAGCCAGACCTTTTCATTTACTGGTTTCCGAATCAGGAGAAAACACATAAAGGTAGAGAGAAAGAACAACGTGTAAACACTCTGCACATATCCTTTGCCAACCCTAGTCACAGCCTCTTTCCAGATAGGTCTCTGCAAAGTAAGTTGTAAACAGAGCCTCAAGGACTTCCTATAGTGAGACATTAGCATAGAGCAGGCACCCAATAAATTACAAGGCTTCTACTGGGGCAAAACATTTTTTTAACCACTTTGCACAAGGCTTCACTAACATCTGGTTGTTTTCTGCTGGAATTTTATATACTAGCAAGTTCCCTGGTCTTCCTACCTGTAATACAGAGTCAGCACCTCAGCGCCCCATGCTCCCTGCTACTTCCTACAACACATGCAGCTTGACACCCTGCTAATGCTCACTCTCACCTTTCTGGGGTATGCTTTACTCCACAGACAGCTTGACCTCTCTAAACTCCTTTCACCCTGCCTTCAAATCCTAGTTATCTTTCAAGAACCACTCCAAAACCCAAACACCCTATGAGGCTACCACGGCTCCACTTCCCCAGCCCTCTAGCCCATCATGAGCATTTCCTTTTCTGAATGACTGATAGGCCCTACCAGCACATCATTTAACACTTAATTAGCTAGTATTTGATTATGTGACTTCACTTACAATTTATATATAACGTTTTGAGATAGGAACAGTCTTTTATTATTCCAGACAAAACCTGCTATGCTGGGCAAGAAAGATGTATGAAACAGTCAACATTTAAACAGGAGACCAGTGCTGGGGACAAAGTTCCTCTTAGAGGGAGCAGCAACATGGGCCTCCAGACACCTGCACGTCATGCAACATCTGTGGGTACTTTCTGAAGACAGCTGCACATCACGCAACGTCTGTGCTTCCTTTCCTTTCCCCATCCACCTACTCACACTCCCATCCACTAAATACTTATCACGGGTTTATACAAATAAATTTACTGTGTGCTACACAGTGCTGGGTGCTGAGGAGAGATACTAATCTCCAATAGTCCTAATCAAAGCAGCAGGACGTCAACAGTTAATATGTATAAAGTTAGGTGCTAAGATACGTCACAAACAGTCTGTGGTCAAAGCCCAGATGACTGACACTGACAAGCAAGCAGTCTTAGTTTGAAGGGAAAAGAAGGTTATGAATGGTCAGAAAGAGCTTCTTCCTGAGGGGAGGGACTTGAAAATCAGCAGCAGAAACAACAATCTCTACAATGCAAACGTAAGCACCAGCCCCAGCTTTTTAAGGTAATGAATGCAGGCAAGCTATGACCCCATGATCTGTGACACCAGCTCTCTAGGAGTCACTGGTTTCAGGAAGGGTGAAGCACTTCTGGGAACATCCCTTCCTCCCACGTACTTTTCTCAGTGGCTTCAGCTTGGTCTCCATGACGAACTCGTACTTGCAGAGCTCGCAGCAGCGCGTGTCAGAGCTCTTGATCCACTGCTGCAGGCAGGCCTGGTGCACGAAGTGGAGGCTTCCTGTGCAGCGGCAGGGGGTGATGAGGGGGCTCTCGTCGTCTCCTTCACAGTGGCAGATCCTATGGTGGAAGGAAAACCCGTCATTCCAAGGAGAGCCCCACGACAGGGAAGCTGACGCTTCAGTGGAAGGTCAATTCCCCCAAAGAAAACTTTCAGAAACGAACATGACAGAAGTGACTACGGGCACAAAAACGTACAAACACAAATGAAAACAATCACTACAAACTAAAAATTTCTAGCTTACCGCACCAACATGGAAAGTCTGGAGGGCATTTGGCAACAAAAAGGAAAAAATGATGTAAGAAATGACAAAGTGGTCATTTTTTGGTTAAGACATGAAACTGCCTTGAAAGGTGAATTTAAAGCAACACGGAATCATTTTCCAGAACATAAGATGGTAAAATAATTAGAGGGAAAATTTCTATATAAAACAAAACCAGCATTCCAACTTTCAAAAATACCACAGTGACTTTAAATGATGAAATCTGCTTTTTAGCTATAATCACTGACTTTACCTTCATACCCCCACAACTACACATTTCTGTTATCTCTCAGGAAGTAAATAAACATCACAGCACCTCTCCTAGACCTAAAAAACTCACGATTACAAGATGCTGCAATTTCATCTCTTTTTCTTGGGACACCAATAGCAGTAAGCGAGAATTAATTTGAAAGCACTCATTATTTCCAAGGGAGTATGCAGCAAGATATAGCTATTGGCCTGAAGGAACTTAACAGGCTTTTAAGAAACAGAGGGGTCTTTTCCAGCAGCTAGAGAACAGGTTGGGGCACCTGTCCTGGAAGGAGCCAGGGTCTCAGGCTATTTGTTTTAGTGAGGGGGTCTCTCATCCAATTGTTAGAAATGGCAACAGCTGGCACTAAGGAGCGGAGACTGGGGAAAGGTCAGAAGGAGGAAGGCACAAGAGTCACAAAAAGTGAATTCCGGAGGCCAGACATGGATACTGCATAAGGGAAGATAAGGGCGGGAAATGGAGTTAGGGTGGGACATAGGTGGCTACACCCCAGTTAAAAGGAAGGAAGGAGCTACTGGAGAACAGCCAGTCCTCACACACCTTTTAGGGGTAGATGGGGAGCAAGGGTTAAAAAAGAGGCTGGGAGATGCAACAATGCTTAAAATCTGAACCATCAGGCTGGAAAGCTGGAGCTACCAATTTCTTTCTTCCAGTTTCTTTATGCAAAGTCTACTTATTTTTAGTTGAGAAGAGTCAGCTTGGCCTTTAATATGTGTAGCTTCTTCCTTTTTTTTTGGCAAGAGAGTTTCACTCTTGTCACCCAGGCTGAAGTGCAATGGCACAATCTTGGCTCACTACAACCTCCGCCTTCTGGGTTCAGGCAGTTCTCCTGCCTCAGCCTCCTAAGTAGCAGGGACTACAGGCGCCCACCACCACACCCGGCTAATTTTTGTATTTTTAGTAGAGACGGGGTTTCGCCATGTTGGCCAGGCTGGTCTTGAACTCCTGATCTCAGGTGATCCACCCGCCTCAGCCTCCCAAAGTGCTGGGATTACAGGCGTGAGCCACCACGCCCGGCCAGCTTCTTCCTCTTTTATCATTTGTGAAACTAGCTTGGGACCCATGTCATAAAAATTAAGTTTTTCAAATGATACTGATACTCCATTCTTCTGGAGAAAATGATTAACCATAACTGGTTACAATTTCCTATTACTTCATTTTCCTGAAACTTCACATATTAAAGCAAGGTGAGGCTCCTGATGTGAGCAGAGATGGCTAGAATGGCACTTCCTGGCAAACCAACCTGCAGGCATCCCCTGATGTGGACACGGGAGATATGGGGGCTAATTTTTCAGAGAGGGGAGAAGGACAATCCAGGTCGCTGTCCTTTTCCGTGGAGCAGAGGGGAGCCCGCAGAACCCTACTCTTCAATTTTGCAGATGTGCTGTCCTCAAAGACGTCGTCATCTCCCATGTCGTCAGAGCAGAAGCCCATGCTCCCTGCCAGCCCACTGGAAGACTTGGCAGTGTGCAGGCGAGCGGAGCAGCTCTCCAGCTCGTGGAACCTGTGCAGGCTGCTGGCGCTCGAGCCATGCGAGAGTGAGAACAGGTACCGGAGCAGTCGCCGGCTTCGGGATGCGGCCTCGCCATCTGCCTTCTCTTCCAGCAGCAGGCCAGGCCTGCCCCTCTTGCCAGCTTCCACCTCTGAGGCAGCTGAGCGACTGGCAGAAAGGCATGAAACACAAGAATGTTTGGAATTGCCAAGAGGTTTGTAGTTGAGGGTTCTTTTTTCTTTATGATGGTACCTGCTGGTTCTGAGACACGAATCTTGAGGGAATATTAATTTTCCTTCAGAACAAGTTCTTTCCACATAAGCAAAACTTTCTGAAGAATCCTGCGCCTTCTCACCCACATCACTGAGGGATCTTGAGAACTTTAGTGTTCTTCTGGCTTTGGTATTCTTAGCAGGCTTCAAGGCCTGGACCCATTCTGAACCAAAAGAATTTCTCTTTGACGCCTGTAATGTGTCCTTACAGATAACTGTCACAGTGAGCCCTTGTGTCAGAGAACTCTGGCAGTGAGGAGCTTTCAAGACAACAGCAGACTGCATGGAACTGTGGTGACAACACTCAGAAAACACTGCACTGGAACTGCATGCAGAACAGTGGGATAAAAGCACAGAAAGTAAAAACAATTTTAAAAGAGAGTAGACATCATAGTGAAGAAACGAAACTTGCATGAGTAACTTGGTGTGCAAACCACACATAAAACTGGGCCAACTGTTTAGACCAAAGGCAGACTGAATAAGCACATGGAAGTTCAAGAACCTGCAGACACTTAATGCTTATTTCTGGTTGCACACTGATCACGGCAGCGTCTGAAGCAGAGCGTTACCTGCAGATGTCCTGGCTGGACGGCGTGATAGAAGTGCGAGAGAAGGTGGACACTGGAGCCGGAGCTGATGCTGACGTAGGACTCCCAGCCTACAATGACAAACCTCTGGTCAGCGTTCAGGAAGAGCCAAGGGGACCATGTGCACTGTCTCCTGGACAGTGTCGGGTAAAAACCCTAGAAATATCTGCTACTTCCCGCGGTTCAATGAGTGACACATATTAGATCCCTCTAAGCCTAGGCAAAACAAATCAAATAGCGCTATTTTTTTCTTATCTGTGGATAAAAGTATAATCAAGAAATGTCTGAGGCTACAGAACACCACTACTAATCTCCTGCAGGTCCAGGGGCCGTTTATTTTCTAAGCATCTAAATTGAATTCGTTCATATATAAGTGAAGAAACTAAGTACTACAAGATCTCATGCAAATGTTAAAGAAATAGGAGGCTCTAGGCCTGCCAGCACAGGGTTCCCCAGCACTCTCATCTAGTTCCTAAGATCACCAAGGTTGGCAGACTTAAGAGAGCTCTCTTACCTCACAACCTCATGCACAGTGCCAGATGCTCCCTGTGCTCCACAAAACCTCACTGCCCTGCCACAGCTCTTCACACAAAAGGGAGACCAGACCACCTGACCACAGGGGCCACCAGGGGCTGAGGAGGAGGAACACAGAATGTTCCCAATAGGTCTAATCTTGGAACTGTAAATTAAGAAAAATAATCAAGAAAATTTAGATTTGAAAGAAAGTGCAGCGAGAGGTCATAGGATAGAATAGAGCCTCTAAGGTGGTGAATGGTCAAACTTAAGAGAAAAAAATTTAGGAAAGACAGGAAGCACCTCAGTGAGGAGAGAAATGGACAGGGAGAAATAGGGATGGTAAGTGCCGCTGAGCGGAGGATACACCACCACCACTAGAGGGCCCCAGACTCCCACGCCAGCCTCTGATTCCCCAGGCTCCACAGCCCCCACAGACCCAGGAGTATTCATAAAAAAGCATTCTTCCCTTCTTAAGATGGTGAGCTTGAATGAGAATCTGCTCCTTGCAACCCCAACAGCCCAGGAAAACAGTGCCACATGTCTGTTATCACTGGGATCACCACCCACCTTCTGCAGGTCCACCTGCACGGCCTTTGGCCCTAACTCCTTGATACCAGGGAGCTCCACCCTGACCCGCAATTCCCTGGCTTAGGCCTAGTCCCGATTTTTCTAAGTGCCATCCCCAAGGGTGCATTCTCATCCTGGAACTCCACCCATGGGACCCCTGACACTGGTCAGTCACCAGAACAGATATGGCCATTGCCCAGAAACTCCTCCTCCTCCCCCTCCCCCTCCCCCTCACAGCAAATGCAGCAGCCTGGAGAAGGCCAGGATAGCACTCAAATTAAGGTGCCCATTGCATGGTTGCTCCCACTTTCAGCGCAGAGATTAAACACCACTTTAATCCAAGTCCACCTAAAGAAACAAGATCCAAGAAGCTCCTCGTCAGCACGCTGCATGTGTACGCTGAGATCACGCCGTGCCACTCCATGAGCGTATCTTCAAATTCACCAAAGAATCTACATTTACTTTCTAACTGAAGGTGCATATGGGCATGGGGTACATGGTCTTTAAAAGCAGTAGAAGTCAAAGTTCGTAAGAATCTAAAGTTTACTTGGAGACATGAAAATAGCATCCTTGAAACAACCCTCCCATCACTACCTTTGTCAATATTCTTCCTAAAACAATGTGGGAAACATCTTAGGATGCTTGTGGACACTATGCTGTGACATCCCTTGCATCCTCTAGGTCTGACTGCATGAGCCATTGTCCTCTTTCTCCAACTGCATTAGATACTGTCCTCTTTCTCCAGCATCGTCCTCTCGGGGCACCTATCACTGGCTCCACCTGCCCCAGAGATGAGCACTCAAGGCCTTTTGTTATCATAGGCTTTACTGTTTATACCACAGGGGAGCAGGTTGAGGGGGTACCCATGCTAAGGTCCCCAAACTCCTACAATCCCCCTGTTCTCTGACATTTAGTCCTTACACTATTCTGGGACTGAAAGCCTTCCTGAACTTATTGCTCTCTTCTGTTACTTCTGAGAATGACCAGCTCTGTTCAACACACATAGGCAAGGCTGAATTGTGTCATGAAGACCATAGCCTGATCATGGTGTATTACAGAGAAGTGAGCGTCTTCATCACCTGTCTCCAGGTAGACTTTGAGGAAGGAATATCCAGTAATATTCACATGCTTGCCCCTCATTGCTATAAGGTGACCTCTTCTTCCTCTGTGTTGCTGGCTCAAACATAGTCTCTGGAACTGAAGTATGGAAGGAAGGCCCCTCCCTCCAAGTGATGGCAGAAGAAGAAAGTACCTAGTCACCTTCCTCCCTTTTATGTTAGTAAGAGCATGGTCCTCTTGGAACCTCGTGTACTTCCCTGTATTGTGAAGGGAAGGCAAACCCTGTGGGAGAAGGTGGGGTCTTATCTGGAAAATGGTGCCCAATCAGGGTCAGTGTCCTGGGAGGAGGTAGGTTCCTGATGGGAAACTAAAGTTCTGAACTCCAGTACTGAACTACAAGTAATTCATGTCAAAAAAAGGTACTCTGGGCTGGACACAGTGGCTCACACCTGTTATCCCAGCACTTTTGGAAGGCTGAGGCAGGCAGATCATGAGGTTAGGAGATTGAGACCATCCTGGTTAACATGGTGAAACCCCTTCTCTACTAAAAATATTTTTTTTAAAAAATTAGCCAGGCGTAGTGGAATGCACTTATAGTCCCAGTTACTTGGGAGGATGAGGCAGGAGAATTGTTTGAACCTGGGAAGCAGAGGTTGCGGTGAGCCGAGATAACGCCACTGCACTCCAGCCTGGGTGAAAGTGAAACTCCATCTCAAAAATAAAGGGTACTCTAAGGTAATGATTCCATCTTTGCCTGCCCAAGATGAGGTGGAGCAAGACCTGAAGGAAGGAGGGTAGAGCCTTGTGACAGAACAGAGCTTGGATTGAGAAAGCAGCCTCACCGCCTTGTAACAGAACAGAGCCTGGATTGAAGAAGTAGCCATACCAAGTGCACACATGCCAGGACATGTGTTCACTCCCCTGTGCGGTTCCCCGTGTGTGTGCACTTGTAGCAGACGTCCAGGCCAGCATGACAGTGACAGTGGACCCGAGGAGGAAGGGAGTTCTTGCAGGGCTGGGGAGATTCTGCCCTGCTCAATTTTACTTAGGAAACAGGAAACAACCTCGGCATCCTCTGTCTACATTCCTGCTCTCATTTCACATTTCACCCTTTCCAATCTTATGAAAACATTACAGGGTACTCTCAGCAGGTATGTCTCATCTTCATCAAACCTCCTAATGACAGAGAAAGAGTCTCTCTTCTGATTAGATCATAAAATTTCAAGAAAAATTTAAAAATCTACTTATTGTTATTTTACATAAATATAAACTTCAATAAATGCCAACTCCTCCAATAAAAGGAAGAAAACCAGTGAGATTTGTGGGGTCATCACAGCTCCCAGAAGAGGCTCCTTCTGTCACTGAAGAACAGCAAACATTTCAAAGGTTAGGACAAATCTATAGGCAGAATGGTCACCAAAAACAATTTTAAAGAGCTTTATTTGTTGCTGGTCGAGAGCTGAAAGAAATCCATCAATCAACAAAGAGCTAAAAGACTGGCCTGATCAACAACAAAATAAAGCTGACAGTTTCAAATACGGTTCCATGGTCAGATTCTGGAAGCCAGTGTAGTCAAAGGCCAGCAATCCCCTCCTCTTAGGAGCTCTGCAGGATGGGACCTCAACTAGATGGGACAGGACTAGCCATCCTGCTCTTTCTGAAAGCAGCAGACAGTGTGGCACGCGAGAGCTGGGGCAGTACTAGCCTCAGTGATCTGTAACGCACAAAACTCCAGAGAACACCTACACTCTCCTCTCCACAGGATCAGACCACACACAACTCAACAGTTACTAATAAAAGTACAAATGTTCATCATGCAAAAATCCAAATGTGTCAAGAAAATTTAGGCCCTCTGTTACTGAAGTTCTTTGTGGGTTGTCAAATGACAGACTTTCCAGTCATGAAAAGGAATATA
The DNA here is from genome assembly GCA_963573385.1 of Cacajao melanocephalus. NCBI lineage: Eukaryota > Metazoa > Chordata > Mammalia > Primates > Pitheciidae > Cacajao > Cacajao melanocephalus. Next base: position 18,287 of record CAUYLG010018738.1, read on the forward strand.
AAGCAATCTCACTACAAAAAAATTCTTGTAAAAATCCCCTCTTCTTAAGAAGCTGTAATTAATTATGCCAAAACAAACCTCTGGATTTCTATCTAAGCCTAAATAACCACTTTATTTCTTAGAAATGACAAATACTTTTTGACAATTTGTTTTGCTACATTCAAGTCTCTCAGTGGCTCGCTTTTTTTTTTTTTTTTTTTTATCAAATTCACTGTTTTAAATGATTTTAACAAGACTTCCAAAGAACATATGGGGAAAAAAAACCTTTCTATACATCCTTGGCAGAAACTGGCATTCCCCTTCTCTCAGTTCCCTCTTTAGAGTACCTGCTGTCACTGAAGCAGCTATGGCAGTGTGCTTACCCAGCTGACACTGTACACCTCCTTCTCACTGCAGGACACCAGCATGCTTTCCTTGGCCTCTGGTACCTCCTGCCAGGTTACTGCCCAGCTTCCCCTATTACCCATGCCCCTCCTTTTCTGTGCAACCCCCTGACTGGGCCTTCTTTTCACTTACCAGCAAAGCTACTTTTAAACATTTAGGTCTCAGGCCCCTAACAAAAACAAACTTGCCCATCTGATTTATCTTCAAAGGGAGAGGACCACAGGAATGGTCTGTTTGGGTGAGCTTGTTTGTAGGCAAGGAGGAACTTGAAGAGAGGCTGGATAAGGATGGTTAAGAGGCGAGAAGAGCTCATTTTTACAACTGACCTCAAATTACAATACAGCCAATCAATGACTTAATAGAAACAATAGGAAAAGATGCACAGACAGCTCTCAAAACATGAAAAGATGCTTCACTTTTCTCACAATGAGAAATGCAAATTAAAACTAAAATGAGATACCATCATCAGCCAAGAAAATTAATCAAGTAATATGTGTTGGCAGAAGCGTGGAGAAGTAGGTATGCTTATACATTGCTGGTGGGAGCAAATGGTGAACTTCCCTAGGATGACAAAAGGCACATATACTTTGTCTCGGCAATTCTTTCAGGAATTCATCCCCACACACCTGCAGGAGGAGGTTTGTACACTGCAGTGTTTGTGACAGCAAAGGGCTGGAATCACCCTAAATGCCCATCAGCTCAGAGCTGACTGAGCCAACACTGTTCCATCTACAGAAAGAAGTATCAACAGTCATTAAAAAGATGGGGAAAGCTCTCATTATGTCCAGTAATGAACACGCAAAGTTAAACAAGTGGAGAGAGGCACCACGGCCATCTGTGCTGGTGCTGCATACACTACCCAGGAGGGAGACCAGGAAACCTGGATGGAGGGACATGGACTTGTCACAGAGATCCGCAAAACCATAATGCCACTTTACACTGAGCAACATTTCCCAAACAGAAATTCATTTTTTAAATAATATGTGATTGATGATTTTTAAAAGTAAAACAAAACTGCAGAAACATAACCGACTGCAATGACTTTCCAACTCTGGGATGACAGGTAAAGAAATCAATGTAGTGGGTGATGACCTATGATTTTAAAAGTGCAATAAGATAGAATATGTCAAAGTGCATTTGACATTAAAAAGGATAGTCTTTTGGGGTAATTTTGTCTCTCAGATGTGTATGTAAGTGAACTGGCTTTCAATATAAAAGCTTCTTACTATGGATCATGGTCAAAGTCACTTAAAGTCACTGCCTGAATGTATTTCTACAAAGAAGATACAAAATATCAAAAGAAATAGGGCCGGCCGTGGTGGCACATGCCTGTAATCCCAGTACTTTGGGAGGCTGAGGTGGGCAGATCACGAGTTCAGGAGTTCAAGACCAGTCTGGCCAACATAGTGAACCCCATCTCTACTAAAAATTCAAAAACTTAGCAGGGTGTGGTGGCGTGCACCTATGATCCCAGCTACTCAGGAGGTTGAGGCAGGAAAATCGTGTGAACCCAGGAGGTGGAGCTTGCAGTGAGCTGAGATCACGCCATTGCACTCCAGCCCAGGTGACAGTGTGAGACTCAGTCTCAAAAAACAAAAACAAAAACAAAAGAAATAAAAGAAGAAGGTGGCTAAATTAAGAGATCATGTTGGCTGCTGGCCCAGAGGCTCTAGAAGTGAATGGCTCTGACAGCTCTCTCCAAAGGTTTTCCTCTACATGGAAAGCATTTGCCACCCACGAGATGTCTGTTGCTATGTAAACAAATCACCTGAAACTTAGTGGCTTAAAACTACTCAAATATTTCACTTCACAGTTCCCATGGACTAGGAGTCTACGCATGCATGCTGGGATTCTCTGCTCTGGTCAGTCTCCTTCCTTCCTGGAGGCCCCGGGAGGAACGTGTTTACACATTCTCTCAGGTTGCTGGCAGAACACAACTTCTTGCAGCTTGAAGACTGAGGGGCAGGCCACATGCATCTGCAGTCACATGACCCCTCCCATCTTCAAAGCCCACTTGTGCTATCAATCTTTCTGACTTCCCCTTCTGCCACGAGTCAGAGAACGTTCTCTGCTTTTTAAGCACTCATGGGATTCCACTGGGCCCGTATCTATAACCCTAAATAATGTCCCTTAAAGGTTAACTGTGCTACACAACACAACATAATCATAGGAGTAATAATAGCAATGCATTCACGGGTTCTAGGCAACTGCAGAGACATTTTGGGGGGCATTTTCAAAATCATGCTCACCAAATCACTTCTTTGTGTTTCCTGCTCATGAGGTTGCTAGCGGTTATTGCCCTCCCAATTCCAAACTAAGAGATAGGAATCTGCTCGTAACTGCCAACTCAGCAGCCCTGACTTCATATGACAGAGCCAAATAAAGTTTTCTCACTTGGTGTTTATATACTGCAATGTGTACACTGAGATTACGTCTTACCAAACTTTCTGCTTAGCACAGAAGTTACTCTGTCAAACCAATGCTTCATTATGAGAAAGTCTGCTTTCAATAAATAAATACCCAGTTGTGTTCAACTTCAAAATGAGCCACAATTAAAGGAAAAGAGGCCATTCTGTGGCTTTTCTGAGGCTTGCTCTGATAAATACATGTTGACTCTTATGCAGGGCTGTGCCAAGAACAAGCTTTCACAAAGGCAATTAATTAAAACTGACCATTAAAAAATTGAGTATATACAATATAGGGTTCACAGAGGAGCATGTACAATAAAAACTACTGAATGCTAAAATAATTTCCATTATAAATGACTCTCATTAGCATTGCTTAGCAAGTAGTATTAACATAGAATTCGTTTCTATAGTGGCCTTTTAAAGGGAGTTAGAACTACTTGAGCAGCAATAAATACCCAGAACAATGAGGGGCATATATTACAGCGCTGGTGGAGGGGACAGAAGGCCACAGCTGAAGAGACTTTTTCAGGGCTGTCTTCCTCCAAGCTGCAGTTGGGGATCTTGCAAACATAATCTGTTTTCAATAAATTGCACTGAAGACAATGATTTCTGAGCAAAGGTGGCTTCACAGTCCCAGAAACGACAGATGTAACCACGTAAAGGTCCAAAATCACCAGAAATAACACGGTGAGAAGGGCTGTGTTTGTGATTTACTTATCACTCAAAAGGACCCTTTAATACCGCTGATTTCCTTTACATATTAAACTTTTCAAATATAGGCAAAATATATCTCATTGCCCAGAGGCAACAAAAGATTTCCTTTGAGAGAATTTTGGGGCAGTGGCCAAAGCACTGGCTTTGGACCCCAAAATCTTCCCTCTGTGTTCTGGGGCCAGTCCACTGAGCACAATACCAAGGAGGAATTTAATCATGTAAAAAATCAGGTCAACAATCTACAGGGCTGCTACCAGGATCAAATAAAGTCAGGGGAGATGCAGAAATGTAGCACATACCACTCCTGGCACACCTCCTGTGTGGAGCAAGACTTCTGTGTGACTACCACTCTTGAGTCTTGATGACCTCGAGAGTAAACCTGCAGGTCTCATGTCTGCTACAAAACGCCTCGGTCCAACCAAGGTGACCACCGTCCACCCACCTGAGAAGAAAACAGTTTCTGCTCAGGCTGCTCATCTGGCCAGCCCTGGCCCAAGATGTACAGAGCTCTAAGGGCGAACCCTGAGCCCTGGAGCACACTACTGATGAAAACACGGCAGGCAGGAAAAATGACCCACACTTCCTCTCGGCCTGGGCCCTCTGCTGTGCCCAGCAACCAGTGGCCTTTCCCATCCCTCCTCCTCCTCCCAGGAACACTCCCACATCCTAACCCAGCATGACTGGCCTCTCTTCAGGTTTCTTCTCAGAGAGGGCTTTTCAGCCCTTTTATCATATCCTTGTACCCTGTTCATTTCTTTTGTTGCACCTATAAAGGTTTATGAGATGTTTCTGGGATATGCTAACTTAGAAGCTTTTGCTGATTGGCCTGGTACACAGTAGGTATTTAAATAACATTTGCTAAATGAACTAAACAGCTACCCTCTGGGGAGACCATGCCTCTACAACAGAGATTCTCAAACATGTTGGCCAAAGGACCTCCTTACACTCTTAAAAATTACTTAGGCCCCCCCAAAGAGCTTTCGTTTACAGTTTCCATCTCTCCATCTTTGCTTTATTAGAACATCTTAAAACACAGGAACATATTGCACCAGCTAAGGAAGATGCCTACCTTGCATGTTGTTTAGCTTCTGTATGCTCATGGGAGAGTAAGAGTGAAAAATGCAAATAATCTTAGTACTATTGGGAAATTGTTTTAAGCCTGCCCCCCTTTCACCTTCAGGAAACTGAACCAAACTTCAGCCAAAAACTAAACTGTAACCAGTCAGAAGAAAAAATAATGCAAAGACAGTCGGTTAAACTTTGCAAAAGAGCTGAACAGAAACACTGCCTCGGTGCTCTGTCAGGACTCACACAAGGCTCAGTGGTGCTGGGGCCATCTGATCCCCTGCAACTCCTCCAATTCATTCCCTTGTTTGTGTCACTTAGGAGTAAGTATCCTGGAGAGAGATCCAAGATGGCCGATTAGCAACAGCTCAGGATTGTAGCTCCCAGTGAAAACACAGAGAGCGAGTGGACACCGCAATTTCAGACAAATTTCTGTTGCCCACAAACTGGGAGCTACCCAGTGGAGGAGCCACACGGGTCACCAGTGTGACTCTTTTGGCCGGTGCGGCTGTTTTGCCAGCACCCCAGCGTGGCGCGGCGCTTCTCAGTGCGGAGTATACGGGACGGGGTGCCCTTTGAGTCGGGCTCAGCTGGTCCCATCCCCACAAAGAGAACAGCAATTGGAAGCGCTGAGGACTGAGAGTTTCACAGTAAGCACACCTGAACCTGGGAAGGCCTAGCTCTGTGAGGAAAGGGAGTCTGCCAAAGGAAAACTAAGAAACAGAAAAAAACTTCATCACCAACAAGATGGACATCCACTCAGACCCAATCTGAAAGTCGGCAATTACAAAGACGACAGGTGGATAAATCCACAAAAATGGGAAGAAACCAGTGCAAAAAGGCTGAGAACACCCGAAATCAGAATGCCTCTCCTCCTATAGGGGATCGCAGCTCCTCATCAGCAAGAGAACAAGGC